>JAPYZO010001368.1:0-38287 GCA_030522905.1 Torymus flavipes
TACTTAATAAGCGCAAAATACCACGCAAAAATCCTCTGGTAGGCATTGCAAAATAAATTTTCTTGTGTAGCGTTTTAACCATGTTTGATATTGCAGTGTCTTATAATTTGTATCTATTTTTTTAATATCATTTTCAATTTGCAACTTTTACTACTTATATACGTAGTCGTATGGACAAATTTTCCTACTAATAAGGAGAGTTTCTCAGATCCAAATCACGGATGTTATTGGATGTTAAAATATTGCAAAATGGCTCTCTTCTGAACATTAATCATTCATCTTAGAAAAGCCAAATAATTGATAAGTCCTGGAAAATTTCGACCAATAGCGTGCCACGTTTTACAACTAAAAATACGAACGTGACATACCAAGAAATTAATCTACAGCGGGTTCGTTTCTGCATTTATTTCATACCCAATACCATCCTCAAAAGAAAACCAAATATACTTATACTCACTCCAATTATCAAACGCCCGCTCCTTCCTGCGCTCCCAGCGCGTCTTCAGCGCGTACTTCAGCGACGCCCGTTCCGCAGGCCACATCCAGAACGCGCTTGCAGCCCCTGTCACGTAGCATGCCTACGAGGAAATCCTTGTAGTTCTGCTTGCGTTGCTTCCTGTCGCCAATGAAGACCTCCCAGACGCGGGCCGCTATGCCGTCCGCGTACTGGTCCTTCACACCCTCGGCGGCCGCGCCCAGCGAGCGAGTGTGGAACACCGTGTCCATCGTCGGCATTGTTGTCGCTGATTTTTTTGAGAAGGGTGCAGTTTTGCTAACGTTGAGATTGTTTATAATTTTAAATAAGTATTCTTAAATACATATATATACGTATATTTAATGTATGCTTTTGAATGAAATTTTGGTTAACGCAAAAACAATGAAAATAGAAAACGACAAGATTAACTTATTAATTAATCATGTTTTGCTAAACTCGGATATTGACTACTGCGCGTTATCCGCAGATTAAAATTGAAGCAAATTTTTTTTCTTCGAATTTCGTTTGATATAATAATTACAAAATATTTTCGAAGCTCTACAAATGCAACACTGCGATATAGTTATATATTATTTCGTTGTTATAAACGATAAAGTATATGCAATTCCCCTATATCGACAAATTTCTCGTTTTGCAAAGTAGACAGTTTTACCGAAGTTGAATGAACCAATTGACAGATGTAATTAAATGACAATATTTTGTGAGATAAACGAATTATCGAGCGAGTTGTATGTTTTTGATTATATATTTTTTCGTATAACTAATCTAAAATATAATGATTATACAGTATACAGTAATTAATTCTCAATTTCGGTTCTAAATGGATACCTTCGTGTTTCGATAGTAAACAGAATTTAATATTGTCCTAAGACTTCAATAATGTTTGTCATTTCGTATTGAGCAAAATAGAATTTAAGATGAAATTATTAGTTTAAGACTATAGCTCAGCTAGGCATCTACTAAAAGTTAATAACTTACGATGAGAGTGTAATTAAAAGCATATAAAAATTTCTTATTATTATGTACTACTGAATTTCTATTGAAAAAAAATATTACATTTAACTTTCATCTTATTTCACATATCAAATCGAGTCTAAGAAACCTTTCCTATAATACTTATTAAATAAATTTTAGTCATAAATGTGATAGACAATATTAATCATTGACATATTTTATTATTAATATAATAAAATCTATAGATAGTTATATTTCTCTAAATCGTATGCAAAGTTAATAATTTCTTTTACATTTCTGACAATATATTTTTTATTTTTTATTTACAAGATACTCGTGAAACTGTAAGATTACTCTTAGACGATTTTAATTTCACAAATTCACCGTCCCCATAAAAGCCCGACGAAAAATTTTGCCTTATATTGTTACATACCTATGTAGCTATAAATATCTCTCTACACGTGTCACCGAAAAGTCGGGGGTGTCGGCCGAGAAACTGACGAGCGATCGGCCCAATCGGCCGGCTTTATACGGGCAATTCGCGTGTCCGTCAGTGTGAGTGCCCAGTAAATACTATCGTCAATTGTGTTTTTCGCGGTGTCGAAACAGCGTTGCGCTGCCCCTGACGTAGCTAATATACACACGCGATATCGTCGTCGCAGCTCGCGCACCGAGTACTTTTTTTTCGTCAGAATTGGTGCGGCAAGAGCATTTTTGTAGACTGCCGTTTGTTGTTTACGCGATGCTTCAATAATTATTTAAATCTTGGTATGATAGTAAGATTAACCCTCGCGGTCGAAAATACATCTTTCATGTGTTGTATATGAAAACGTGAAAGGAATTAAAATGGTCAGGGATTGTGATTTGCAGATATTTCTAAATTGATTTTTATAATAACATTTTTTTTCATGTTTCTAAAATTATTTAAGAGGTTTTTTGTTATTTAAACCAGCTTTTTAATTTAGCTCTTATACTAGCAAGACTCGTTTCAATTTTGAAGTATCCGGAATTTGGTTTCTAGCAGAAGATATAAATTGCATTTTAATATATGTCTATAATACATTTTTACCAATTTCGCTTAAAAAAAAAGTCGAATGGTTTGGATTATTAAATTGGCTGAATCAACATGACGAAGCATAGACAAAACTCTTTTTTTACGATTTGGCTTTGTGTGAAGTTAATATCACTCCTAATAGGGTGTCGTCATAATTATTTTTTTCATAAACATGCATGCAGAAGCATACACAAAGTTTTGCTGCTAGGCCGAATGACCTCGTTATACCTTATTTAAAAAAATACCTATAGCAGTCGTATGGAACCTGCGACCGTTTTTTGCAGATATTTTTACTATATTAATTTCGCTACATTAAAAAAATTAAAAAAAAATAAAAAAATTGTTAAATCTAAGTATCTATTTTTTATTCTAAAATGATAAATTATATTACTCTCGTAAAGGTATTTTATTTATTTTAAAACAAATTATTTTGAAAAAATTTTTAAATCGTGTGATCGTGTATATATAATATTAAAAATAATTTTTTTTTTTAACGCGAAATTAACATTTTTGATGTTAAACTAGAGATATATTTACTGAAATTATGAAAAATATCTCTGCTAAACAGAAGTGAATTTGAGTAACAAAAGTTTTAGGCAAGAAATACTTAGCTTGAACAATAGTATATAACGAAATATATGATAAATTCTTTATCAATGCAGTAAATCTCTAATTATTAAATTTTGTTTTACAGATAATAAAGGGGTTAAAGGAATTAGAAAAGAATAAAGTATCAAAAAAATATTATTTTATTCATCAACAAATATTTATTCGATTTTATGATGTATTCTTTCGATAACCTGTTGAGAGTTAAAAAATTTATTACTTATTCACCATTTTATGTGTATTAATATTTAACGTTTACCTAACACATCATTAAAAATATCACAGAGTGTACAAGCATGTACGCATAAGTACGTCATTTATCACAACCGATCAATCTCATTCCATAAGTAAAAAAAATAAACAATTTATTGTTTATTGCATTATTCTCGGTTTTTTTAATTAATTATGGTACAATTTCTAAAGAAAATATTAATTTTTAGTGAACTATGATCCTCACTATCACTATATTTTATGTTTTAGAACGCTATATTTTCTTTATAATAATAGTAAAACAATCGCCGATAACTAGTTCAAAGTCGCGAATCAATAAAAATTTGTTATAAGTCTATATATTAATAAATATATTTATATTTGCCACACAAATACTTAAAATAATAATCATTACTTTTTCCGAGTAATTTTTTTAAAAAGAAAACTTTTATTCTGACAATTGAACTTTTTTACTATGTTATCGAAAATTCTTAAATGGAAATATATATGTAGTATATATTGTAAACGTGTTTGTGTGTAATTTACAAAAAATTATTCTAAAGTCGTCTTTGAAAAACACTGATATAGTCAATTTATTTATCAATAAAGTGTATGAGAATAGAATGAATTAGATATACTTTTTGGAAATGATGATTCATATTTCTACTACTTATAGGTACTAAAATCTCTTTCATACGAAATCAATAGAAAAAAATAAAAAAACTCAATAAAAATAAATGAAACTAAAAACAGAATAGATATTACTAGTAGCTATAAATTCACAAAGGATCATTTTATGATGTATACAGAGGTTCATTGAAGATGAAAATATTTTTTAGATAAAAAAGAAGTTTATTTTCAAAAAAACCATTTTAAACATGTGTATTGCATTCGTGATGTTTAAACTGAGTGTACAACACAAGTGTGAACATTTTTTAAAGAAAATTTATAGAAATGTGCACTTGAATATAAATTTCACAACCATTCAAAAGGAAAAAAAAGAAAAAAACCAATACAAAAGGGTTCAAGAGAATAAAGTGTGACAAATATATACTCAAGCAGCTTTCTGATGTAAAATACTGTAATTAGAATAGCACAAGATACACAATGCAAGTCATATAAATTCAAGGATAAATCATATAAATATACATCACTGTAAATTATTGATATTGACAACGAATGGTAGCTCGAATCTCCCTACAATGTTTCTGATTCTGTCTTCCATAAACTGTAACTAAAATCTTGAATGCTTATTATAATCTCATCTCCAACATAAACTTTTTATCAAAACCTAGTTCTATCCATTGTAAAAAGATAAAAATAAAAGAAACAAAAGCACAATGAACTATTTAAGTACCGCTTATTTTCCTTTCGAGGTTTCATTCATTAGCTTTTGATTCATCGAAAGGTAAAAAGCGATAGCACAGACAGAACAATAACGCGACAGTAACAATATTCTCTTCTTGACTTACTATTCGTTATCACAATTTTTTTTTTTTTTTACATTTCTTGAAGTGTCTACTAGGCATTGGCAGTATTTTGTGCATGCGAGTGAAGTAAAAAGAGACTACAACAATACTAAAAATTCTTGATTAGATATTGTAGTGTCAATGTTTTACAATTATGGTCTAAACTTGTTTTCTTAGTATTGGGCACCTTTTGTCACTTTAAATTAAACATTTCTATTTAATTCTGTCATCCTTATTATTAGTTATAAAAGTATTTTTAATGTACATTGCAATTTTTTAAAATTTTCAATAATAGATCTTTAACATTTTCAATTAGAAAAATTATTCAAATTTACATTTACTAAAAGAAACTTACCTAACAACTCTAATATAACTATACCATGTAACATATTATTGTACTTCTTTTGGATTATACTATTAATTTTTAATACAATTACATTAACTTACATTTTTTATCTATACAGATTTTAAAAGCTAATATTTCAGGTAATGGTAGCTGAATGCATTAAATTTATTTTTTTAACAGTTTTGATTATTTATTCGTAAATAAATTTATACAATACTTTGTAATATAGGCAAATACATATATACCATGACTCAATATTTTTCTTGACTCATTTATTGATTTATGAAAAAAATTGTTAAAACAAAATATAACTAAAAGTTTACATGTGTTACTCTTGTTTTTACAATCTTTTTACAGTATAATAGCAAAATCAAGAAAGATATATTTAGTACAAAATTCTGAATACATATACTACATTTTACTGAAGGCTGTTATAAAATTATTGATATTAATGAGTATGATGATGATATAAAAAATGATCAATTTTAAAGTAACAAAAGGTGCCCATGTCTATCATTCTGACAATAGTATTGTGTACAGAAAAAGTGATAGAAGAATGTTATAGAGATAGAGGAGAAAGAGAAATCCAAAAATCAAATCCCATGATTCTGATTATGGCTTTGCTCACAATAGCTTCTTCCTCATAAGATGCAATAACACGATTCAATTTATTTCATCTTTAGACGTCATTAACTGTCATTATCTTAAGTCTAAATCACTCTCTCATTTAGTTACAATAATCGTGCACTCATCAGCTGCCTCCCGTGTTTCTGTAATGCTGGAGGCACTAACCTCATACATTTTTCAGGTCTTCTGGCAAATCATTCTTCGGATGTTTATTTTCAAAATGTTGTTTGTAAGTCTTTGGATCCGGCATTTGTGCCTAAAAAGACAAAATTAATCAGGTTATATATCAAAATTGAAAACTTTTTTCTACATTTGAATTTTTTTCATAAAGTAATAAAAAAAAATGAATATAAATAGGTAATTTATTGCATAAACTATTTACCAAATAAGTCTCTTTGCACTTATAGTTCATAAATCTGTGTTTATTAGTAGGAATATCGCTATGATTCCTTTAAGGGTGAATTCATCACATAACACTATTGATATGTAATTGATTAAAGCTATTTTTAGCTAGACTATAAATATCATAAATACATAAGTCGCAAATACAGATTTATTTTTACTCTATTTGAAATGAAATGACTACAGTCAACATGCAGCTACAACTCCATCTCCGAACTTTCTATTTAAAAATTACTTTTATATTACCAAAGGACGAACTAAACTTTAAAAATGTCAAATAAAACTTTTTTTGAAAAAAAAAAAAAAAAAATGAATACAAACCTTGCAGACTGCACAAACATGGACAAGGGCTTTCTGTGCAGCCTTCTTCTGATCATTGGCACTGTGGCCTTGCTGCTTCTTGAGCTTGGCCTGCTTTTCAGCAGCCTTAGCCTGAGATTGAACTTTCTGCTGTCCACGAGCCATTCTAAATGTTGAATTAAAAAGTTTATGAATGCAGGTAAATAAATAACAGTAAGAGTTAACTATAATAATAGTATTTAAAAAAGTAAAAATAATAAATATAACAACAAAGATCTTTAAGATATCAAGTTACATATATACTATGCATAAGGAACAGTGATCTACGTAATGCAGTTGAATATTAACAGTAATATAATAGTAGCTTTAGTGCTCCGAAAGCATCTGTACATTAATGTTTTTGATGATTGAAACTATGAATACCCAAACAGCATCACTTCGCTCCCATCAACTGAACCATACTGGTGACGTTCCATCAACACATGGCCAATCATCGAGTACCCATAAACCCCTCTACAGCCCAGCCAAGACATCGGACTCCAAAAACCCAAACATCAATTAAACTTTCCCCACGATTGATCTCTGTGTTCCAAAACGTAAATCGGAGCACATACATCACACGCGTCACGGCATGGGACGAGCACACACGCGACGTGTATATTTTTCTTCTAAAACAACCTCTTCCCCAGCAACAGTATTAGCATCATGTGCTATGTACACGCGCGCGTCTTTCTATTGTAATAGTAGGTAGGTACTCACCCGACTTTCCCTTTGGCTTGGGCTTTCTTCAGACGATAAACGACGGTCACCTACTCTCTCTCTCTTCCTCACCCCGGTGTGTTCTGCACGCGCTCTGCGCTATGTGTGTGTCGTCGAGTACAGGAAAGGATGAGCGGAGAATCGAAGAAACGATATATGTACCAGAGAGAAGGGGAGAGAGAGAGACGAACAGGAAAAATGGTCCGTGCGCGCCGCGTGCTTGCGCCGATCGCTAGCCTCGGGTGTCCACATCAACTGCTGCTAGCAGCTTGCTTTTTCCTGCCTGCTGCGGCTGCGCGTACTACTTCCTCGTTGGGTCGTCTTCTAGTGGTTAGGTTGGCAGACTCGCTCGATCATCCTCTCCACTCTCCAGTCTCCACTGTCTCCATCTGCGGTTCGCTGAACCTATACCTACTTCTACCTACACTACGACCTACCTATTTTCTGCGAACGCAGGGTGTCGGGTGATGTGAATGTGATGAGAAATGCGCGCACGCGCACAGCGGAAGAGGCTGCGGCGGGAAGTTTCAAATGGGCAAATTGTTTATGTTGAAAAGGACCGCTGCGGCGGGAAGTTTCAAATGGGCAAATTGTTTATGTTGAAAAGGACCATTTAGAGCAATTAAATTTGGTTTTTTACAGCTTAAAATATTATAGAAGAGTTTTTAAATAGTTCTGAGTCAGGTTTATTTATAGATCATTTTTTCTGAAACAGCTCGTGTAAAAAACGTTTGATTACGAATCATTTCGAGGAAGTCTTGTCAATATTTGCGATTGTATGTTCCGCGTTTTATCTAACATTTAGAAACATAGCTATATAGCCTATATTTTCAAGATGATGAAAAATATAGATGAAATATCTAATTCTAATCTAGAACGAAATCAAAATGGAGCAATTTTGCCAGTACTGTTATTATTAGAATTATTATACACGACGATTTATTTAATATATAAATATAATATGTATATATGTAACGAAATAGTATAATATTTATTATATTATGCATAATGGTTACACATATCGATAACGATTAATTAAATAAATATAGTTACGAGACATAATAGTTAGAAAACAATGAATGTATGAACCTTTCAGTCTTCACCTAAAACGTATATTAATTTCGATTTCCATTTACAAGAGTAATCAGTGTATAAGTAAACCATATAGTTTAAAGTATTTTCAAAATTAATAATGAAAAATTGAAGACTTAATCACGATTATCACGAAAGAGCTATTGAATATAAGAGGATTAAATTAAATAAATAACCAATTATTTATATTTAATTTTTTGTAACAATTTAACGATTAAATAACCATCTAAAACATTGGCCACATTTTTTAACGTAATAAATCTAACCTAACAATGCAATCAACACGCCTTCACAACGCTAGATCGTTCGTGAAAAAAATAAAAACAGCGCAATTATCGATCGGAGCATCGAACCTCATTAAACCCATTCTCTGATCTCTCTATCTATCTCTCTCTCTAGCCTGCACCCATTCTAATGCCTTCGCGAACGCCTTCGCAATAACAATCTTAGCCCACAGCTATAGCTAGATTTACTTATCAGACCATCACCCAACGCGCACAGCAGTTACAGACTTGCAACAGTACAGCAGCGACCGGAACGGCGCTGGAATCGGATGGGTTTACGAGCGCGGCCAATATTGCTTGTCTAGTAGACGTTCGTCAGCCACAGTCTTCGGCCAGAGCGAGGCGAGTCAAAGAGAGAGACAGAGAGAGAGATAGCGAGACAGGAGCGCAAGAGCCGTTGTATAGCGCTAGCGCCCAGGTCGCAGCTTGCTTTCCGTGCGTGTGCGCGAACCGAACCCCGGAGCGCTGCGTGCAACGGGCGAAAGAGAGAGAAAGATAGACTCGAGAAAGAAACTCGAGAGAGAGCCTAGTGTGCATATATGAGTGTGGTGCGAAACATGGCCGAACGTCGCCTCGACGCCGAGAAGTTTCGCCCGGAGTGACGAGGAGGTGGTGTGCATGGTGGTGGTGGTGTGCCCGCGGCTCTACACGTGCTGGCGAACGAGAGAAACAGTCGCGCGTACGGTGCGTCGTCGTCGTCGAGGAAGTAGAGAGACAGGAAGGAAGAGAGAGAGAGGAAGAGAGCAAGCGACGAAGAAGAGGGTGTACAGAGTGCGAGAGGAGAGATCGCCGGGCGGCCGCCCACGAGGAGGGCGCGCGTTCGCTCGCCAACAGCGAGCGGGACGCCATGAGCTCCGTGCACTTTGCCGTCCATCCCCTGCCCGGGACGGACGAGCAGCTCAATGATAGGTACATATCACCGTCGGCGATGCCCACCCAGTTATCCTGGGCTGGCAGGCATGTTTTGGAGCGTGCGTGCGCGCGCGCGCGTGTGGGCTCACACTTGTATTATGAGTGTATGCATATCGCCTGTATACTTATCTGTATGTATGGATGTGTATGTACGTGGGTCTACGTAAGTACGTACGTATACACACGTACGTATAATAACGAGAGCGTGCACGAGTGGTCGTGTGACTTCTGCAACATGACGCCTGTTCCGCGCGTCCGAGAGAGGGAGAGAGAGAGGAAGAGAGTCTGCCATACTCGGGGAGCCCACAGCTCTACTGCATGCCTGGCTATTTGCTCGCTTTTTCGCGAGCTGCTCTAGCCTTCTTGAGGATTGTCATTTTGGGCTGCCTGGGTGGTTGATTTCAGAAGAGTATGCATGTATCCATTTATGTCTGTTTGGGAATAATTGAGTATCGGCGTCTGGGTGTTTGGACCTGGAGGATGTGTCTTCCAGCGAAGGAAGGGTAATTAGGGCCAAGGAGGAGTTATGCAGTTTTAGGTGGTTTTATGAGTTATTATGAGGTATTATAGGATATAGGTATTTTTTAGGTTGTTGATCAGTTGCAGTACACAAAATGTATTAACAATAAATTAGCAAAATTAGGTTATTATAAATTAACCTTTGTGCTCGTATTTCGGTACTAGTTCTCTGGCAAACTTGACACTTTTCTAAGGAGTAATTTAGAAAATTTAGGTTTGTTTACATTGGATGATTCATTCGATGTGACATTTAAGAAAATTATGTAATTATAAAGTTAAAAGAAACTCAATGTTTTTCAGGTTACCTAATCTAAAATAAAATAATATTTTTTTTAAATACTTTATAATTTATGAAAAGTTATATTGTATAACTTTTCTATATAAACTATAAATTACTATTTCATTAATACAGGTATTTTTGTAAACTTGTTGGAAATATTGATTACATCAATATTTTTATCATTGCAGTTATGTTTTATAACTTATTTTATAAATTTGATGAAATTCAATTATTGAAATTTATTTATTTTTTATGAATATAATCTTAAACAATATATTTCGGCATATTAAATATATACTGTTTTTTTATTATTTATGTGTGATATGAAATGTACAATGACATTTTTTAATTAATTTATTTTTTATTATAAATGAATATTTGGATAATTGTGTTAAAGGATTATCAAGTTTCATAATGAAGTCTATTAATTTAACGTAATCTTTACGACTTAGCTTAATATTGAAAATCTGAACTTGTCATATTATGGCAATGGAGAGTGATAATTAAGTACTATTTTCAATGTTGATAAATCGATAATTTTTATTAAAATTATTACAGTTAATAAAAAGTAATAAAATAATAAAGAAATACAATCACATGCTTAATTATCAAAGTTTAGAAAGCTGAAGATTAAATGTTCAATTAAATTAATAAAATCATGTTATTAAAGGAATATGATAATTTAACATATACAGTCATTCCCACAACTAGTTTTAGCGTAAACAATTAATTTAGCTGTTTATCAATTATTATTCACTTGTGTGATTTCATGCATGTATGAATAAAGTTATTAAAATTTTAATATTAAATAATTCTTATACAACCTATCTTTTTTTTTTTTTAATTTAATTATAGATAATTATAATTAATTTATTCTTGACAAAATCATTTTAATAATTAATCCACATATGTCTTGCAGGTTGAAAGAAGTTGCAGACAAAATTAACAGATATGGTTTTGTAACACCACCAGCCCTTAATGGACTAAAAGCATCAGTCAAGAAAATTGTTGTTGGACCATCACATATAGCTTTATTATTGGATGATAACAGAATTTGCCGTATTGCTTTCACAGTTCTTTATGACAGATTGGACTTGCGAAAAAATGAACCAAGTAGAAAGTATGTTGATGTTTATGTTTTTATACATATTCAATTTTATTTTGGTTTTATTTTTATACAAATTTGATAAAAATTTGTAGGTTAGTTTGTAAATTGTATATTTTAAGGTTAAGTACAAAATAATGAATACAATAACTATTTGCCATTTCGGTTGATTAGATTAGAGAAACAATCAAGCTTTATAAAATTTTCATAAAAATGAAAGTATAGTAGAAAATAATAATAATTGAAAAATTTAATTTTTTTAAAAATTAACTTCTGTAAAGTTTTATAATTATAAGTTATTATATACCAAATCTGCTATATGTAAATAACACATATTTATATTTAAACTCACATTAAAAGTAAACACTATTAAATTCCAATGTAAAGTTTTATGACACTGAGTTCTGCACATACTCCTTGTGAATTATTCAGATATGATAACTGTGTGAATAATAACAAAACTATGCATATGGTCTAAAAATCATGAGAAAATCATTAAAAATAGAAAAGTCATATTCCAACTTTACCTATAAAAACACATACTATAGTTCTTAGTGAAATTCTTATTTGATCAAAAATTTTAATTTGACCATGTTCATTCCCAAGTAAAATTTAAATTTCAAGTTTAATCTAAAGTATTAAAAAATCCTATGTAAAAATTTCATTTTTTAAGTTTTGCATTTATAAGTTCAATTTCTTGATTTAATAGTATATTACGATACAAGTGCGGGAAAGTAGATTTTCGTCTCGTGTGACGTTTACACCCGAGCGAAGCGAGGGTGGAAAGGCACACGAGAAGAGAATCTCTTTCGCACACGTTTTTTGCCGAGCGTGTGGAAAAACGAACTTCCCGCACGGAGTGTCGAAAAATTATTTTCATGACTTTTGTTTAATAGTTTTAGTTTAATATTAAATTTTCTATGTCAAAATTACCATGATTGTTCACTATGGAAAAATTATCACGATTGTTCACTGTGGAAGAATTGAGAAGTCCTATTGCACCTTTTAAGAATTCCAATAAGTATTCTTGTCTATTCTGAGTTATTGCCTCTTGAATAGTACAAAAATTCTAAAATCAGAGTCAAATGTATTTCGAATTCTATTAAAAACTAAGCTTGATTAAGGGGATATTGAGGCCTCTAAAATACTGTATTTCCTGTAATTTTATTTCAATTTTTTATTTTTATCAATGATCTCGGTCATATTATATTTGAAGAACAGTGAATAATTAAAGTAATTTTACAGAAATTTAATTAAGCAAAAAAAGTAAGGAAAAAATTATAAAAATGTCATAATATTGTAACGGAGTATACTAACTCGACAGTCCATTTTCGAAAAAAAAAACAATCTTTTATCAGGCTATCGCGAAATACTAATTAAATAAATTACTTTAAATTTTTAGCACAAGTAAAAGCCACGTGGGCAATTCGTCCTCGGCACCGAGCGGCGGCGGTACCAGCAGCAGCGCCAATGTGGGCGGCGGTGGCGGCGGCAGCAGTGCAGGAAGTGGCACGGGAACCTCCGCCGGGGGTGCCGGAGGCACTAGCAGCGGCGCTGGAGGCGGTGCCGCTGGGGGCACCAACAACAGCAACAGCGGTAACGGCGGCGCCGCTGGAGGCGGTGCCGGTGGTGGTAGCAGCCGCGCCGGCATATCACGCTCGCGCGCCCGCATAATGCGCCACAACTCGGCTATCCGAGGTGGCGGTGGAGGCGGTGGAACTGGAGGTACCGGCAGCGCAGGTGGCACTGGAACCGGTGGCAGTAGCAGCGGTAGGATAGGAGCGCCCGGAGTTATCATGGGTGGTGGTAGCGGAAGCAGCTCCAGGCCTATTGTCTCGGTAGCCGCGCCCTACGTCCCCGAGGAGCTCATCTCGCAGGTACGGGAGTGGCTTGTTCGTTGAATCCAATTTCTTTTCTTGCATAGATTTTTGTTTTTTAGATATATAGATAATGCTTTGCATGCAATGATTTTTTTATTTTTTACAAAAATGCTTTTTTACTTCATTGGGGTTGATTTAATAGCAGATTTAGTGACAAAGAAATGTTTACTGTTCTTAGGCTCAAGTGGTGCTTCAAGGAAAGAGTCGTAATTTGATTATGCGCGAGCTTCAGCGCACGAATTTAGATGTAAATTTGGCAGTGAATAATTTACTGTCGAGAGATGATGAAGAAGGCGATGACGCAGAAGATGCCTCAGACAGTTATGTACCAGAGGACTTAATATCATTGTTAGATGGAGGATTTAGTAACGAGCAGTCGGTTATCATTGATGCCGATTCTATGTTTTCCGAGGATGTTTTTGGGTATACTGGGATGAGGAAGTATGTATATTTTTATTTTCAGGGATAACTGTAGTTCGTCACAATATGGAATAATAAATTAGTTTGTTATTACATAGTCGTGGAAGTTCATCACGTAGACTTGGCAATGATCGCGACAGTGAGAGATCAACAGAGCGCAACAGGGACCGAGATAGTTTCAGTCACTGGAGGGACCGTCAGTACTCCGGCCCACGGCGCTGGCTAGAATCTGCTTTGAAAGATTCCTGGGAAAAAGATCCTGGTAAGTGATAATGTGTCATCATAAGAAGCAAATAGATTTTCACGTGAGATTTTACTATGTACCATGCCTTTTTATTTGTTTAGATATCAAGAAAAAAGAACTGGCGTCTCAAAGCCCCCTGTGGATATCCGAGGAATTGGAATGGTGGAGCGAACGCAGCGACCCTGCTCCCCGATTCGTTCAAATTGCCGCACTATATAGCGAGTTAATTGCTATCTCGACGACTGGCCAACTTTATCAATGGAGATGGTCTGACGCCGAGCCGTACAAACATCCAGATGTATGTTTTATTGTTTTTTTTTATTAAATAAAGTATTTAAAAAATGATAATTTAATTATCAGTATAACATTCTAATGAGGAATAACAATTTAAATGTACATCAATATTATGTTCTAGAATCCAAACCTACATCATCCAAAAACGGTAGCATTAAATTTAATGAATGAGAAAATCGTTAATATATCCGCCACTGCAATTCGCTGCTCTGTGAGCACAGAAAGTGGCAAAGTAGCTACTTGGCTAGATGAACTTTTAGGTCACGTCGCCTCAAGATTGGAGCATCCAGCTCAGGCATTCACTGAATTTACGTTGGATAAAATAGTTTCATTGCATACTTGTGCTCTTTATACAGTTGCAAGATTAGAAAGTGGAGCACTCTATTGGTGGTTAGTAACTGAATAATTTAGATTTTCATGAATTTTAAAGTTTTGAATAAAAATATTGTGAATAAAAAATAAGTAATTTTATGAGAATATATACTAAAAAAAATTGAAATTTTCAGGGGTGTATTACCTTTTGCTCAAAGAATGAAACTTTGGGAAAAATACAAGGCAAAGTCTCGAAAGCACAGAATATCCGCATCTTCATCAGCGGACATAACTTATGGCAGCCATGTTTGTATGAAGAATAACCCGATATACCAAGCGGGAGCTATTGGTTTTACAATCGCAAATGGCGTTCCAAAAGTAGGACAGCTTTTATCAGCTGTATGGAATTTCGATACAATTTGTCGTTTTAAAATTTTGCCCGCCGGCATTTTGCCACCCAACGTTGCTACGGACAAGCGTGAATCGAGTACAAATGCAGCATCTAGCAGTAGTAGCAAGACAAATCATAAAGAGACAGCCGATAGAATTGATATGCCGCCTCCACCGTCACCAGCGTCTAGTACGTGCAGCGATACTGGCAGTATAACAACTAACCACAGTAAGTTACTTGGATATATTCTGTTGTTTGAATTTTAAGAAATGTGAGATACTATAACGATAGTTTAACATTATCATCTTTTATTTTAGAACGACAAAAACGTATGCAACAGAAAAGTGAAGGTGACAGTGACCGAAAAGACGAAGAAGATTGGCATTTAAAAGATGTAGTTTTTGTTGAAGAAGTTAAAACACTTCCTCTAGGAAAAGTAATCAAAGTTGATGGCTGTTATGTTGCTGTTAAATTTTTTGCTAAAGACTTAAAAGAAAAAGAAAAGGAAAATAAAGAGAAGGACTATAATTCAGATTCAACAGCGGAGGAACCGACAAAATTACTTGCTGATTGCAGACTTCTTAGAAAAGATGAATTAGTTGTAAGCTTTTCCATTACCTTAATAATATTTACGAGTTTCACTTTATGCAATGATTTATGATATTTTAGGTAATTAAGTCTTCGGTGAATTCTCGAGCCCCTGACTGCTTTCAACGAACTCCAAGGCGCGTTAATATTGCTGATGGTTCTAGTGAAAATCTTCTCACAATAGCTACTGATGGTCAGGGTGTACATGCAATTTTGCGTAGTGGAACTAAATTAACTTATGTGATTTATAATCTCAGTACTGGACGATATGTCCAAGATTGCTACATTCCATCAGACATTTCTTCATTCATGGGCTTACAGCCGCAAAACATTTCCCTCACGAGTGTTGGAGAGGCAAGTTTTTCAATTTATTATATTAAAAAATAAATAAATAAAACAACAGCGTATTGATGGTTGTGTTTTAAATTGTGTTTCTTATTTTACAGAATAATGAATGTTCAATGATTTTACGTGATGGCAACAGCACTATTTATCCTGTCGCAAAAGACTGTGCAGATGCAATTCGTGATCCCAATTGGCTAGATCTCGTACCGGTGCTTTGCATCGGTGCTTCTACTATTCCTATTCCAAATATTCCATCGATGAACCTTAAAAATCAAGTGGCTGTTATTGGTCTTGTATTTGACAATCTCCTACTCATGCCTCGAATTTTAAGATGCGACTACGATGGTGTAAAACAAGTTTTCGCTAATCTAGAACAAGATTTAAGTAAGTTCATTAATCGACCGTGTTGTCATTAATAAAAAAATTATAGTAGATATTAACAATAAATTTCTTTTTCAGAAACAAATTCTGTACAAATGCAAGCTATTCTTAATGAACGGTGCGACGGCAATCGTAATATTCTTCATGCTTGCATTAATATGTGTGCTTCAACGTCTAACAAAGAAAGCGAGCAAGGTATTTTCCGTGAATTTATTCATCTTCACTCACAATTTTAATTATTATCTTTATTACATTTCTATTATACATTTGTTAAAGGTATTGAACACGAATTAGTTACTAATACAGTTGATACTAATTCTGCTCCAATAGAAGAACCGATTCCAACGCTGAGCTGGCCTCCTGAAGCTTTTGACAATACATCCGGCGAAGAAGACTCTTTACTTGGTATTGGAGCAACAAGTATCTCCATGATGAATAAGAGTGGTGTGTTCACATTGATATTGCATTAATATTTATATTCTTTTTATTTTTATAAAACAATATAAACATTATTATACAAACAAATTAATTTTTATGATTGCTTTTCAGGTTCTGCTTCAAATAATACCTATATAATAGATTCCGTTGAAAGACGGAACAATGCACTACTGATATTGAAATTTATGTGCGATCATCCAATATTGGCTCCACACCTGAAGGAATTACTTTCTGCCAGGTAAATATTCATATTTTTCCAGTTAATTTGAGTCGTCCATTCAAAATATACTAAATATTCATTATCCTCCTCACAGAGACGCACAAGGCCAAACTCCATTGATGCTGTCAGTCTCGGTGCGCGCCTACCATGCGTCACTAATCATCCTGGACACGATTCAGCGCGTGGGTAAAGACGCTAAGGACTGTTCGTCAATGATTCTCCCGGCAGATGCGAGCCCCGACCTCTCGCCCCTCTTTGTCACCTGTTGTAACGACACCTGCAGCTTTACCTGGACAGGAGCCGAGCACATCAACCAAGATATTTACGAATGTCGCACCTGCGGCCTCACCGACTCGCTTTGCTGCTGCACCGAGTGCGCCCGAGTTTGTCATCGCGGCCATGACTGCAAGCTCAAGCCTACCTCACCCACGGCCTATTGTGACTGCTGGGAGAAGTGCAAGTGTCGGGCTCTTATTGCTGGAAGACAAAGTGCAAGATACGATCTATTGTGCAGACTGGTAACCAGCACGGATCTGGTGACGAAAATTAATTCGAGGTGGGTTTTCGGAGCTTTGTTCGAACGTTAGAGAATTTTCATTGTGAATGCTAAATTAATTTATTGAGAAGTTCTATATATAAAGATAATTAATAAATTTCAAGTTATTTGGTGGGTTGTATTTTTACAAACTTTTACATACTTGTTTAATTAAAATTACAAAAGGAAAATCAGGAAATCACATTATTAGCTCATAACATAACTGTCAAACTTCAACAATACATTAATCATACATTCATCATTTCTAATTTCAGGGGCGAATCAATCCTCCTCTTTCTGGTGCAAACAGTCGGTCGCCAATCAATTGAGCAACGACAATTCCGCTCTGCGCCTCGACAACGCTCCAGTTCGGGCAACCGCAAGAACCCATCCTCGGATGGCAACGGTGCAGATTCCCCTGACATGCCGGATCACGATCTTGAGCCACCACGTTTCAGTCGTCGCGCCCTAGAACGACTGCTGAACGACTGGCCTGCGGTACAATGCACAATCATGTCGGGCGTTCAAGAAAGCCCGGGCGAACAGCTGTTCGGCGATCAAGGCCAGGATAGCCGGCAAAGTGGGACTGCGTTACTTGACAAATTCACGCACTCGTTGTTGGTTAAGTGTAGCGCTGAGATGCTGGATACGTTGTTGACAACGCTCATTAGAGAGCTGCAAAATGAAAGTGTGCCTGGGAGGATAGAAGAGGCAACGACTGTGGCGAGAAGGTTCGTCAGATCTGTGGCTAGGATATTTGTTATCTTCACGGTCGAAATGGCACCTAATACTACCAAGAGGAGAAGGTGAGTTCATTTAATTTTTTTAGATTTTTAGTGCGTATATTATTTAAAAAATCAACTGCAAGTCAGAACGGTTGATTCATGAGTTCTCAAGTAGAGATCGAAATAGTAGATTGCGTTTATCAGTCAAACATGATTAATTTCAAGAAGGTACTGTTGTATACCATCCAAGACATCTGTTGTACCGGCCTCAATATTTTACACTAAAAACATGTTGGTATTAAAAATTTCTTTCAAGGAGTTAGGTGATGAGTTTGTCTTCTTGCGTCAACTCTCAGAATTTAAAAAACGGTCGATAATGATAGATTTTTAATATAAAATGTTGTGGTCGGTACGGTAGAGTCTTGGTCGGTACATCACCTTCAGTTGTGAAATATTTTTTCTGACCCAATAGATTTCAATATTTCAGTATCTGGCATTAAATTTTTTAAAAATTTCATAAAAAAAATGAAATGTGGCGACTCAATGTTGACAAATCCAAACTGTGTGATAATGCCTTGTGTCCACCTGAAAACTAATTTTGAAAACTAGTCAATTTAGTAACTTGACAGTTTACCTATAATCTTTACTTTTTAAACATTTTCAGTGCAAGCCAAGCATCGGCACCGCTGATGAAATGCCGCCGCATATTCCAAGCTTTGATAAAATTAGCAGTTGAGGAACTCTGCGAAACCGCCGATTCTCTAATTGCGCCAGTCAGATTAGGCGTGGCTAGACCAACCGCTCCGTTCACCTTGACCAGCTCCGCTATTGAAGTTATCAATGGGTCAGAGGAGTTATTTTCGATCGAGCCTTTGATCCCTCACAGCGGTGTCAATTCGCAGAATTTAGATCCCACGTTGCAAGGGCAACCAGGCAATAATAATATCACAATAGGTGGAGATGTGTCCGCTATGGATGAAACAGAGCCGGGAGAAGGTAAATAAAAATCAATATCTGGATTTACTTCAGATTGGAACAAATTCGAAAGAATGATTTTATCAAAAATAAAAAGTCTTAAATCAAATTGAACAAAATCCCACCCATCTTTAATAATTAATTTTTCACAAACTAAATACTTAAACTACTACTTGATGCTATCTTCACAGAAGTTCCGATGGATCTCGACGGCGATATAAGCGAACACGAAGAATCCTCCGCGGCAGTGTCGACTCAACCCCTGGGTGAGGTTGACAGCAATCCTGGCGGTGTGGGTGAGGAACCTGCGGGCGATGGTGAATCCGATACAGAGCTCGACCTACTTGTCGAAGCCGAAACTGAATCCGATTCGGACGATAATCACAGTAACCAGGATGCCGCATCGGCCCAGCGCAGCGTACAGACTGGCGCCACAGCTGGATCCGACGGTGGAATGAATTCAATATTGCTGTATCCGGAGGATGAGTCTGGGGAATCCAGTCAACAGGAGGATGACGAAAGCGAAGCTGGGGAGACGGACGAGCAGGACACCGAGGAGTTCCAGATCGGCGACGAGCAACTCGAGCGCCGCAGGTTGGTGTTAGTGACTGATTCAATATTTTAATGAGATAGGGAAATATTTTATGATTTTTGTGTGTGAACAATGGATTATAAAAATGAGAGTGACAATCAATACAATGCAATCATAGAATTTACAACCTTTTTTTTTCTTTACTTAGAGAAATTTTCAACGTTTTAAAAGCAAACCAAAACTTCAAATATAGTTGAAATCATTTTTTCATTTAAATTTAAAATAAACCTCTATAAAAACAAGTAGATATTCTCCAAACCAATTTTCGCCCAATTACTTAAAAATTACATTTCTGTATTAGTGGTTTTACTGGCCAATCGCACCGCAACAATCTGGCCCCGGTCTCAATGCAATGGGCCATTCGCAATCGCGAATTTAGCACGCGTACAGCTGGCCTCCGAGTCACTGGCGGTAGTAATCTCGTCTTCATCGATCCGTCGTCACTAAGACGCTCAACCGGTACGTCAGCTGTTGCGACTGCCCAGGAACCCATCACCATGGGTACAACTGCTAGCTGTCTTGCCAGAGCTTTCGGTATCGTGATACGACAGATCGCCGATTTACTCACAATGATGCAGGATTATAAGATGGTAGCGCCTCCGTTACCAAGAACTTTAGAAGTTTCATATGTCGATGCACTCAGCTTACAGGTGAATTTTAATTTGTTGAAGATTTTGTTCATTTAGTATTAAAACATTTGCGAAAGACGTAATTTATATTTTATATTACAAACAATTATTGATTTTAATTCTTTTTCTGTACAAAATGTCATTTTGACAAGGCAACTCAAATGATTTATTAATACTAATTAGATATTTTTTTCTTTGTATACTTACGTGATTCTAAATATACTTATAAAAATATTCAATTTCACAGTTATATTTGGAATCCCACTTGAAACCCACCTGGGAATGGCTTCTGACAGTCATGGATGCCACAGAAGCCCAACTACGCTTTGGCGTATCCCTCACTCGCAGCGCCGATCCAGCACATCCTGAACACCCACTCAACAGCGCCCCCAACCTATCAAGCGGTAACTTCACCGGTCTGCTCAACTCGGCCGCTTTATCGCTATCGCTACAGAACAACACGGGCCCAGCCAACACACGTGCAAGCATCTCCACGACATCCAACATATCCACGACACAGGGCTCGACCCGGCTGACAGTCGGCTTCACCGGCGTAGGCGAGGCCTCGCGCAGCAGTAGAGAACGTGAGGGTATTTATTTTTTGGGAATTCATACTACAAAAGTAGTGCATGGTTGTTGTTGTTGTTGATGTACGAATGGGAGAACGAGAGAGAGGGAGAGCGTGTTGGGGAAGAGTGTTTCATTTTTTCATTTATTTTTAATTGTTTAATGCTGTTGATTATTTTGTTTCGTAGTAGAGTGCCACGTTTTATATCCTCTTAGATCATACTTTAATTATTGAAACAATTACTACAACCACTTTTACTGACTAGGAAATAATAATGTTGAAGGTGGCTCGGACGCCCATTCAGCAAGACGCGAGTTCCTGTCTTACTGCCTGTCGCTCATGCGAGCGCACAATGCTGAGCACCGCGACAGTCTGCCCGTTCTCGACGTCTCAGCTCTACGTCACGTCGTGTACGTTTTCGACGCACTGATATACTACATGAGATCGCTATCCGAACCCGTCACGACGAGAAACGATACACAGAAAGAGTCGTCCGACTCTGCTTGGAACGACCAGGTAAATATTGCACATACGATCTCGTTTACGAAACTATTCGATACCTAACAATCTTTTCTTTCCGTAGGACGAGAATGACAACGAGGAAGGTGAGGAGGACAACTTGCACGCTAACGCCAGTATGGAAACCGATTCAGTGGACTACCCAGACCTTCTGAACATCCCTTACGGGTCGAGTACCACAAGCAACCGCGACAACTCAAACAGCACAGCTAAGGGCCGCAAGCACCCGTTCCTCCAGCGCTCGGACTCGACGCTCTGTCTAGGTTGTCCATCAGTCGACCCCTTCGACACGGTTATGTCCGAGGCGCTGCCCCTCGCCGACCAGCCTCACCTCCTGCAACCGCACTCGAAACGCGAGGATCTCTTCGGTATGCCTCGGCCTACGATTAGCGGTGCGCCGGGATCGAGTACCCTCGAGGGCCTACCTACGAGGTTAGGATTGTCAACCAGAGGCGCCGAAGGCCAGCTCAGTTCATCGAGGTTGATGTTGGGTCACACACTTGAACAGATGGCCAAGCATCACAGTAATGCGAACGCTAATACGGAGAGGAGGAGTAACGTGCCTGGGCCTAGCGGGGCCGGCGAGCCTGGACCAAGCAAATATAACGTGAGTTTATTGTGTTAATAACATTTTAAAATATCTAATGATGATCTAATCATATTAGATCTAATCATATGTCCTGATAATAATCATATTAAATATGTTTGCTATGGAAATATTTTTTTTTTCACATAAACTATCATTTACAATAATTTAAAATTTATTAAAATATTTTCTAAATGTTATTTTTAGGACAAACCAAGATCTCTATACAATCAGCCAACAGAACCAGCGCAACCACCAATGATAGTTACTGAACAACAGACGAGCCGCGCTCCTATAATCGTATCTCCCATCAACCAGCCCATGGACACAGAAAGCAACAGCAGTAGTACAAGCAGCAGTCCACCAAAATCCTCGAGCAGTAGCTGTAAAGCTGAACGCAGCGTCATCGTCCGCGCCGGAAGTAGCAGCAGTAGCTCATGCGCCAGCGTGGAGCCCCAGACCAGTGTAAATAAGCCGGCCAACGTTGTCGCTCCGGAAGTCGTAGTGCAGAACGAGACAGTGGCGAACGAGGAGGTCGTCGACACAGTACAGGATGCGTCCACACACGAGGCGGTCGACACGAATCCACAACAGCAGCAGCAGCAGCAGCAGCAGCAATCAACTGCGACGACGAGTACTGCTGCGACTGCAGCTGGTACGACAGAGTCGTCGACGTCTTCTGCATCCCCACAGGCAGTGCCTACGAGGAATCAGATCTCACAGCTCGGCACCAAGATCTCGCACAATATTTTACTAGGCAGGTGGAGATTGTCATTGGATTTATTCGGGAAAGTGTTTATGGAGGACGTGGGTTTAGAGGCGGGGAGTATCGTGCCCGAGCTGGGGGGATTTCCCGTGAAGGAAGCAAAGTTTAGGAGGGACATGGAGAAGCTCAAGAACTCGCAGCAGAAGGATATCACGTTGTATAAAGTAAGAGAAATTTTTAAAATGCTGAGAAAATCTTGATAATTGACTAATGATCTGATTATCATAGGTGGAACGAGATAGAACACAGCTGTTAGTGCAGACGATGAAAGAATTAAACACGCAGTACAACCTGTACAACAGAAGAGCGTCGAATACGCCCCCTTTAGCGGTGAACCGAGTTAAAGTCACATTTAAAGACGAACCTGGCGAAGGCACCGGTGTAGCACGAGGTTTCTACACAGCGATAGCAGAGGTAAGTATCGTTTCGATTGAGGTACTGTTATGGGACTAGTAATAATATTAATATGTCTTAATTTTTGCAGGCTATACTGGCCAACGAGAAGCTACCGAATATGGAGACGGCACAAGTAGGCTCAAAGTACGCGCAGTACAACGTTTTACAGAAACTGAAAATCCGAGGAGATCGCGACCGAGATCTTCGAAGACAAGTAAGGGTACTACCGTCATTTCAGCTTGTATCTATGTTAATGGTAACAATAATTACACGTAATTTTACTAAAAGCTCCTTTTTTGTCAAATATCTCCCCCGGTAACATAAAGAACCTCTTTACTTTTGACTTGTTTATATTTTTCAAAAAATTCAATTATAACAACGTACAAAATTAAACAACAATTTCTTTCCCGACGTTGCAGAACGCCCGCTCTTCGGGAAAATGCAGGGAATCACGTCGGGCTCTGTCGTTCGAGGCTCGTTCATTCCATCCCTCTAGCTCGCTCGAGGGCGCGTCTTCGAATTCAGGCAATTCCTCGTCTACCTCGCATCCGCCGCCCTTTGGCCACGGTAACAATGACCATCTGACGATGCACCAACAGCAACTCGGCGATCGGCTATACCCGAAAGTTTATGCTCTACGACCTACGCACGCCGAGAAGATCACGGGTATGCTGTTGGAGATGAGCCCCGCGCAGGTGCTTATGTTACTCGCGTCCGAGGAGTCCCTCAGACAAAAGGTCGAGGAAGCTTTCGAGCTCATACACAGTCATAACCAGGATCTGGCCAGCGAGGCTTTACTCGATCTCGATGTCTTTAGTCTTACGGAACGTTGCGGTGCTAATAAAAAGAAGCAACTGGGTATGCGCAAAAATATCACGACATGTCAAAAATAGTAGGATTATTATGTAACGATGGCTTTGTGTTTCAGAGAGCTCGATTATAGACGATTCAGAGGACAATGCGCCGTTGTTTTACGCACCTGGCAAGCGAGGTTTTTACACACCGAGACAGGGTAGAGCGAGCTACGAAAGACTCAACGCCTTCAGAAACGTCGGACGGATAATCGGTTTGTGCCTGCTGCAGAACGAGCTGTGCCCGATATTTTTGAACCGGCACGTGCTCAAGTACATTCTCGGCAGACCTATAAGGTTCCATGACCTTGCATTTTTCGACTCGGTTATCTATGAGAGCCTGAGGCAGCTCGTCGTTGATGCCGAAACCAAGGATACACCCAACCTATTTCAACTGGACCTCACATTTAGGTAAGTTCTTACCTTAGTAAACAACCCAACGATTTATAGCATTTTTTTGATTTAACCATAAGTTCGTGCTGTTTCAGTATTGATTTATGCCCGGAGGAGGGCGGCGGTTCGATCGAGCTCGTGCCCAACGGCCGTGACGTTGATGTGTCCGCGTCAAATGTATACGACTATGTGCGCAAGTACGCAGAGGTGCGCATGATCAAGGTGCAGGAAAAGGCGCTTGAGGCAATGCGTGAGGGCGTCTTCGACGTGCTACCCGAGGGTGCGCTCGACGGCCTCACTGCTGAGGATCTGAGGCTTTTGCTGAACGGCGTCGGCGATATCAACGTATCAGTGCTCATCTCGTACACATCGTTCAACGACGAGTCCAGAGAGTCGACAGACAGGCTCGTCAAGTTCAAGCGCTGGTTCTGGTCCATCGTTGAGAAGATGTCGCACATTGAGAGACAAGATTTGGTGAGCATTGGTCTAGAAGAGAATAGTTTTTTATTTACTTGGTGAAATCAATTTAATTAAATTATAGGAAGAGTTAGACTATTCGACGTTGAAGATGTGGTACTAGCCTCAAAAGCAATGTTAGACTTCCTTAACGTAATAAAAATTAGAAACACAATGGGATAATATAATGAATGACTTTTTTATCTTATAACGAAAAATACTTGTACTACAAATATTTGATTATGCAGGCTTTAAATGTCATAAAAATGCTTTTTTTTTGTTCTCACAATCTATTTTTGCATTCTTCACGTGTTCAACTTTAACTTCATGGAAATTTAATATTAATTTGATTAATTGAAAGCATAAATATTAATAATATTTTTTTGTTTAGGTGTACTTTTGGACTGGCTCTCCGGCACTACCCGCCAGCGAGGACGGCTTCCAGCCTATGCCAAGCGTCACGATACGCCCAGCGGACGATCATCTACCAACAGCCAACACTTGCATATCGCGCCTCTATGTTCCCCTGTACAGTTCACGTCACGTATTCCGCCACAAGCTGTTGCTCGCCATCAAGTCCAAGGACTTTGGCTTCGTCTGAGGAGATAAAAGAAAAAGCGACGATCGCCCTCATGCGCGCTCATTCTATCACTCTTTTTCTCTCTCTATCTCGGCCCTCGACTCCCGCACATCCCCTCCTCCAGAAATCGCCGGGGACTTGCAAAATTTTAATTTCAGCGAGACCGATGGATGAATAATGATGAGAGGCACTTTGATCGTCTGCTCTATCGTGGCATTTGCAAATTTTTAAGCAGTTAAATGTTGCGAGGGTCGAAGATTTTTTAAATTAATGTTCTATTTGAATAGTAAAAATTATCCGAATCTTGTTGAGAATAAAGAGAAATGAGGAATATGGATGAGAGAGAAATTTTTTAAGACCAGTATCATTCGCATGATATTTTAAGAGTCAAAACCTATAATCACACAAACAAAATATATACATACTATATATAAAGTATAAATATATTGAAGGAAGTATATATTCTTATTTCTTACATACGGTACGAAATAGGACGAGACAAAAATGATACATGAATATCAAAAAATCGTTTCTTATCCGTGAGATTACTTATTTTCTCGTATTTTTCATGAGTCTTTGAGGTACCTAATGGGGGATGTTGTTATGTCGGTTAAGAATGGTAATTTTTGAAATATAATATTATTTCTCTATGCTTATAATTGCTCGTGATTTTAAAAATAAATTTACAGTATGCGCTAATGTAAGCGTTTTTTCGTGATAATCTATCGGTTCATAGATAAATTATGTCGAACAATTAAAGTTATTGCAAGTTCCCAGTTTCCTTTCGCCTTCGGAATGGAAAACAAAAGAAACAGAAACGAACGTGAGGAACGAACAGATGAAATATAAGAAGTTACACGTTGTTATCTTTCTTTAGCTTTCTTCCTAGGAAAAAAGTTTATAACATTTATAAATTTATAAGGTGTAATTATTGAACATTATTGCTCTTTAAAACCGTAATACGATGTACGGTATGTCGCTTCTCGTCTGAATACTAAGGTTTTACGTTTAAAGAAAAGTGTCATATTTAGCCTTTATATATAGTGATCCGAATAAAACTTTCGCAAAAATCAAAAAGAATTTATTCCGCGTGAATCCGAAGGATCTACTTTTACTTTATTTTTTATTTATCCTAACCTGCTTTAAGTAAACGCCGCATATTTTGTTTTGCTAAGAATTTAATTTTTCATAAATAAATTAATGTTATTTTAACGAATCCGCAGTCTATTAGATATAGTTGAATATAAATCATTTTTGTTATTTCGTTTTTGAAAAACAAAACTATAATCTTGTATAAGCTTTAATATTGTATTATAAAAATTGTTGGTTTGGCACTAGTCAAAAACAAAATAAAGAAAATGGTTTTACTTAATGTAATTGTATTTTCATTTTACTTCTTGTCTTACTAATCTTTAACTTTGTTATATATTTTTTCTTATTTCTATAACTTGAATTATAAATTTATAATTGACATAAGACTGCGTTTTTTTTTAAATGACATAATCGCAGGGCGCAAGAAATTGAAATGCAGGTATATAAGGCATCCGAAAACTTCGGAAAATGATATTAATGAATGAAAATAAAGACAAAATTCTAGCTGCTCCTTTTTTCTCAAATTGTATTTAAAAATCTCTTTACTCACCTTGTGTGTTCGTATAATTTACACTAAAAAAGCAAAGCACTTTTACTTTTAAATCGTAATTTCTCTTTTCTTTTTTGCTGACCACAGTGAGAATGTTTTTTGATGTGTTTTATTACATTAAAAAGACAAAATGAAATTAATAATAAAAAACAAAGTTCAATTGAAAATCAGAAGTTTTTGTTACACATGTATTTCTATTTTTTGTTCTTCTCTATAAATGATCAACTGAAACAGTAAAAAATAATCCTTCGCACGTCGATTAGCCGTGTTTTGCACGGGTGCTTTCATCCTTCCATTCATATTTGTGTTCTTTGTTTTTTTTTTTTACAAAAAAAAAGAGAAAGGAAAAACAGGAAAACTTATTAACGCGTTATTATTATTATGTATAATATAATAAATCTCGTTATTTATAAATTTCTAAAAAATCTTACTTGTATACAATAATTATATTATTCGTTAAGTACTTCGATGAGGGGCATTTTTCTTGTTTTGTTTTTTCGACGAGAAACTTATGTACACAAGCGGTTATCTATTGACCACTTTCTGAATTGTTGTTGGTCAATTTCGTGGCCGACTGTCTTAGCTGAGCCAGGGTCTCCGGCGTGGAGTAAGCTTATTTTAAGATCGAGTTCTCCGCCGTCAGCCCAGCTAGTTTCTTCTCCTCGATCTGTTCGCACACGGCCAACATCAAATGACTCTTCACCAAATCCTAGAAAAGAGCGAGAATAACCGTCAAGATTTCGCTGTAGTTGATATTTTTCTCCCCCTTTTTCGTTTATTTCTTATATACGTGCATTGCAAATTATTAGATTATGTAGATCGTAAATAAAGTTAATCGTCTGAAATTACTATTTGCAATGTGTAAGAGATGTAAAAGTCACATGTAAAAAGAATTTGTAAGCTTTGGACATTCAATTTAGTACTTATATTTTTTCCGCAAGTACACTTAGGAAAAATGAAACGTTTTTTTAACTTTATACAATTTTATGAGTGTCTTTTAGATTTCAATAAATGGAACAATAGTTTAATGTTAAGGTTATTATAGATGGCAATACTATTGTAATGAAATTTTTACTACATTCTAAATGGAAATTTCAGATTATGTGGTATTCTTATTCAGATTAACAGAGGCGATAACACGTTATTGCAGGAATGTTTCTACTTTTTGATTCACAAACATATAAATAAAGGACTTTTGTGAAAAAAAACAACAATGTTGTTAATAATCTGAATAAAATTATCAAAAATTTGCTCTAAAACGTATATTATATCTTATTGAATGAGCGGTATCACGTAATATTCGGGTTTTTAATATCAATTTAAGAATCAATAAAAATATTCTTAAGATGTGTGAATTTTAAATTACAAAATTTAAAAAATTTTTTTAGTATAATAAAAAAAAAATTGTTTTTTATATGAATTATCAAGATTTGATGCTACAATTATTATGTAATTTAAATGTATATTTTTTATAATGATTTTTACTTTAATAAAAGTAAAAAGTTTAAATGATAATTTGAAGCTAATAAATGAATGCATTTCAAGGAATAAACCGCGATAAGTTTAATGTTACATAATAGTTGAGGTGTGTAAAAAGCTTTTAATAACAACGTACGTGATATTACTCATAGAATAATAGAACACCGGCACCCTTAGATGCTTACAACGTAGTAAATTTCGAGTAGCGTGCTCGATTTTATTGTCAATGGCTACGACACTTGTCCCCGGCATCCCCGACATACTGTAAATTGTACAAATTATAATCAATCTTCATTGCTTTTGCTAAACATTTTTGAAGGAGACAAGAAAATCGTTTAATTACCGATTGAGTAAAGCATGACAAGTACGAAAATAAATTTTGATATATCTGTACAAATTATATCGTAGAATTTAGAAGTTTAGGTCGCATCTGTTAAATAGTCATCTATAAAATTTCAAACTAAGACCGCATATTATTTCGATCATTTTGCGAAATTGAAAATTTCATATTTCAATTAAGAAACGATGTTTGTAAAGTGACTGAATATTTAAGGGAATGTATATTAATTTTGAAGTTGTATAGTTTTAATGAGTTTTGAGTGATACAACAGTAAAATAAGTAATAAAAATAGTTGTATAAAAATAATTTGATTAAGACGGCTTTTTCTTATATACAATACCTGTAATTAGTCTTTTTTAAATTCTAGTATCTCCTTTTTTATTATTAATTAAATTATGTGAGAACCATGGCCATTAAAATAATAACAGTAATAGTAGTAAAATTATAATTTTGCAAACATATGTTGTAGTGTGGGGGTTCGAGCGTAATCTCTCTCTCCCACCATACCAAGAGCTCGTGCTCGGCGCTACGCATCGCTCATCCTGGGGAGTCCACCCACAAACAGCTTTGATGTTTTATAAATCTGTCGTTAGACCGCAAGAGCAGACTCGGACTCTTTTCTCTTTGCAGGAGCTAGGAAAACCCTTGTAAAGAAATTGGGTGTCTTACATAATAATGCCCACAGAGCCTGTTTAACGTATTACACATCATTTGGCCGGTATACCAACTCTTCACACTGGAAGGAGGTATACGGTAAATCGTTTGATAACTTCCTGGTACTCCACTTTAAATAACCTCATTATTCCCAAATAGAACTTTATTAAAGAATTTAATTGCAAACCACAAAAATGAAAAAAAAGGGTTGTATAATATTATAAACTTCTCACATTTTCATGCCCTTTTTAGTCTTTATCTGAATCATACCGTAAATATTACTTGGGGTAAGGAGGTCAAGTTAAAAACCTAAAAGGAGAATGGAAATTCGTTTTGAAATCTTTTGGTGATAACACTAAAATATCCTACACGAATGGTTCTGGTTCGGCGGATGGTCTAAAAGATCTTAGTATTTTCCATCATAATTCATAGTCTGCTTTCGCCTCTAGAGTTGCTTATGGCAAGTCCGTCTGGCCCACAGAACTTTTAGCTATTGTTAAAACCTTATAGAGCATTGCAAATAAAATCTCTTTCAAATAAAATCTCTCTTAAAAGCTCAAAGCTAAAATAAAAATATCGTAGAATTTTCTGACTCTGAGTGCTGTAATTGCTGTTAGTTCCAACGGTGCCCAAAAACCCCTATAGGCATAGTTTTAAAAACTTTTTGAGGATGTCGATTTTTGAGTATACGCGAGGGTACCGGGTCGGAAAAAATCCATTTGTCATTTCGGAATTGGATCTCGGGAGTGTGAATTCGTATTCAGCACGCCCAAAAACCCCTATAGGCATAGTTTTAAAGACTTTTTGAGGATGTCGATTTTTGAGTATACGCGAGGGTACCGGGACACGATATTTATAAATTATTAACTAACGATAGAATGTTTTTGTTATATTGGATACCTTCCCATGTTAACATAACTGGTAATGATTGTGCAGATTCAGCAGCGAAAGAGGCCTGTAAGTTTCCTAAAGTTTCTTTCGATTTTCTTCCACCAAAAGATTCCACCCCAACTCTAATCAAGTATTTAAATCTGGACATGCAGAATTTCTATATTCATTATGGTGGTACCAGTAAAGGCTGTAGGATTTACGTTTCCCATGCTGAAGTGTTTAAGCTGAAGCCTTGGTTTGTTGGCGCGATGAACCTCAGCAGGAGACAAATTTGCATTATTACTTAATAGAATGCGTAGTGGACACAGGCGGGACAGACCACACCGATCTTCTATTGCTTCTAAGGGGTTCGCGGTTGATGAGAGATGTGATTGCGGGGAAAGTTTATAAAATGTTGAACATATTTTTTGGGATTGCCACCGATCCTATTTTCTGATTACAGACGTTATTTGCTGTGAAAATATTCTAAGCTGGGTGTGTCACCGGGCTTACACATTTTTCAGGTTGCTTTTCATTTCTCTAATTTCAGTTTTTTTATCACATTTTGTCATTATAAGTAACGGATCTATATAGTGTTTTCTCTTTTTCATCTGTTCCTTTTTGCCTTATTCTTGTCTATATTGGTCCCCCTTTTATAATGTTTAATAATCAAATTGCTCTCACAACGAAAGAATTTATTTCACGTGAATCCGAAGTCTCTACTTGTGTTTTATTTTTTATTTATCCTAACCTGCTTTAAGTAAACGCCGTATATATTATTTTGCTAAGAATTTAATTTTTCATAAATAACTATAATGTTATTTTAACGAATTCGCAGTCTATTAGATATAGCCGAAGATAAATCATTTTTGTTATTTCGTTTTTGAAAAACAAAACTATAAACTTGTATAAGCTTTAATATTGTATTATAGAAATTTGTAATTGTATTTTTATTTTACCTCTTGTCTTACTAATCTTTAACTTTTTTATATATTGTTTCTTATTTCTATAACTTGAATTACAAATGTATAATTGATATAAGACTGCGTATTTTTTTAAATGGCATAATCACATGGTGCAAGAAATTGAAATGCAGGTATATAAAGCACCGGAAAACTCTGGAAAATTATATTAACGAATGAAAATAAAGAGAAACTTGGTAATTTTTTTTTACAATTAAAAATTTTTTATTAGGCGTGTAATAATGTAACATAAGATGTAGACAGAATGCGAAATTTTTTGTCGGAAGTGTTTCGCGTACATATCGGGAGCAGATGAACGTTTGCTCGCGCAATGATTTTTGTTGTCGCTTATGTTACGCACCACCTTTAAAAAAAAAAAGGAAAATTGCTCTACACAAGCGAGGTGTAGCTAAAATATGAAAACGTCATTGGAATTTCAAATAAATGCATGACTCAATGCAAGGACTAAAAAAAATGAATTATCGAATCACTCGACGACAGATAATTTTGCGTCTCTCATTTCTCTTTACATATTATGTACGCAAATCTATGTTTCTTTGGAGATTTCAGTTCAAGAAAATTCGCGCTTATTACTTCGATTTCGTCGTCGGATTTCGTGTCTACTATAGGCTTTGGTATTTTTCATTTTCTTGTTCAAATTCAGTTGATTTTTGTCTCTTCCGTTGCTGCAGCCAATGTTGATTCGTGGTAGAGTCGATGGTACGAGATTAAACAAGGATTTGGCTTCTAGCTGCCTCTTTTTTTCTCAAATTGTATTTAAAAATCTCTTCGCTCACCTTGTGTGTCCGTATAGTTTACAGTAAAAAAGCAAAGCACTTTCACTTACTTTTAAATCGCAATTCCTCTTTTTTTGCTGACTCGCAGCGAGAATGTTTTTTTATTTGTTTTATTACATTAAAAAGACAAAACAAAATTAATAATAATAAAAAACAAAGTTTAATTGAAAAACGGAAGTTTTTTTACACAATACACGTATTATGTATTTCCATTTTTTTCTTTCTTGCCTATAAACGATTAACTGAAACAGTAAAAAATAATTCTACGCACGTCGATTCACTTGTCTCGTTCGATCGGTCGTGTTTTGCGTGGGTGCTTTTATCCTTCCATTCGTTTATTTTTCTTTTTTTACAAAAAAAAAAGAGAGAAAGAAAAAACAGAGGAAAACTCACTAACGCGCTATTATGTATAATATAATAAATCTCATTATTTATAAATTTCTAAAAATCGTAAAGTTATATACAATAATTATATTATCCATTATGTACTTCGACGAGGGGTATTTTTTCTTGTTTTGTTTTTCCGATGAGAAACTTATGTACACAAGCGGTTACCTATTGACCACTTCCCGAATTGTTGTTGGGCAATTTCGTGGCCGACTGACTTATCTGAGCCAGGATCTCCGGCGTGACGTGAGCTTTTAGGAGCGAATTCTCCGCCTCCAACTGATTATTGCGATCCATCAGCTCGGCTATTTTCTCCTTTAGCACCTCCACCTCCTCGCGCACGGCAACCATCAAATGACTCTTCACCAAGTCCTAGAAAACAGAGAAAATAGACGTCAAGATTTGTAAATATATTTGCAATGTGTAAGGATGTAAAAGCCAGGCATAAAAAGAATTTATAAGCTTAGGATATTCAATTCAGTACTTATATTTTTCCCAAGTACACTTAGAAAAAATAAAACCTTTTTTAAAATTTGATACAGTTTTATTATTGACTTTTAGATTTCAATAAGTGGAACAATAGATTTCAAAAATTTGCTCTGAAACGTATTTTATATTTTATTGAATGAGCGATATCACGTAATATTCGTTTTTTTTCAATTTGAAAATCAATTAAATTATTTTTAAGATGTGTTAATTCTAAATTATAAAAAATGTTTTTATTGTATTAGTAATAAGAAAAAAAAAATTGTTTTACTTGAATTATCGTGATATCATGATTTGATGCTAGAATTATTATGTAATTTTTAATGTATATTTTTTATAATGATTTTCACTTTAATAAAAGTAAGTGTTTAAATGATAATTTTCATAATTTAAAATTCATAAATGAACGCACTTCAAGGAATAAACCACATTAAGTTTAATGTTACATAATACTTGAGGTGAATAAAAAGCTTTTAATAACAACGTGCGTGATATTACTCATACAATAATAGAACACCGGCCCCTTAGCGGCTTACAACGTAGTAAATTTCGAGTACTTACCATAGCTTGCTCGATTTTATTGTCGATGGCTACGGCACTTGTCCCCGACATACTGTAAATTGTACAAATTATAATCAATTTTCATTGCTATTGCTAAACATTTTTAAAGGAGACACGAAAATCGTTTAATTACCGATTGAGTAAACATGACAAGTACGAGAATAAATTTTGATATATCTGTAAAGATTGTATTTTAGAATTTAGGAGTTTAGATCGCATCTGTTAAAAGTCATCTATACAATTTCAAACTAATACTGCATATTATTTCGGTCATTTCGCGAAATTGAAAATTTTATATTTCAATTAAGAAATGATGTTGGAAAAGTGATTGAATATTCAAGGGAATGTATATTAATTTTGAAGTTGTACAGTTTTAATGAGTTTCAAGTAATACAACAGTAAAATAAGTAATAAAAATAATTGTATAAAAATAATTTTGTTAAGACGTATTATTAGTAAATTTATAATTTTGCAAAGATATTGTGGTAGTCTGTGGTAAAAAGCTTTTCATTTTCAGCAGAGTGATCTCTAGTAGATATAAAATCTTTTTGTAGATAATATTTGATTTAAAAACTCAGTTTTTATTAGCACGAATGTTCATCTGATTTCTTAAATTTCTTTTTCACCATATTTAAAATTATAATTCAAAATTTTCTTATTCAAACAAATAAACACAGCGGAAAAGCTAAAAGAAATAAATTGATAAATCGAAATGTAATTTAACCACGTGGGTGTAGCAAAGCAAACGCACCGTCGGAAATTACGATGAAATCTCACATCCATGGTTTCTGGCGGATGCAACATTCTTGTAGATGCAACGAGAGACCAAGAAGTAGCACCATTAGGGTGTCTGACGATATAATACGTCGGAGCCACGGTTGCAAGCACTATCTGACAGCGAGTTACAAGCAAACACTGATGTTCAAATAGAAGCATATCCGAAATATAGCCTGTCGCGCTTTACACGTAAACACGGCAAGATCGCAACTGATGAATGCTAGACCTCCCAATTAGACTGAACAATGGAAATTGTAAATATTTAACGTTGAGATCACATTATCTGTGTGCCTGTCGCATAACTGTGTATTCAAAATACTTAATCTTTTGGGAAATGTAATCTTCTTAGTCCCTCACACAATAGAAGATTAAGGGTATCGTCATAGGAAGGCATAGATGATTATTCTATCAAAAATCAGATCCAAAATCAATAGATGACTGATAAAAAAAATATACTAAATTCCGTGGCATAGTAATTTTTTACCTAATGAAATTTATCTCTGACACTGAAAAAAGTTAAGTGATAAGATTGGAAAAGAGAGAAAACCCTGATTGTCTCCAAACAAACTGTCAGGTCGTCAAGAAAATCTTCCGGGTCACTTTGCATCTTTTGTTTATAAATTCGTGCTTATACGAATTTGAGTTTCATGAACTGTTTCACTTTTCCGGTTTTCTTATGGAAATACTTTTTGTATTCTCGGCGACGTGCTAATTTTAATCCAATGTTATAAATTAAAAGCGAAATTGTCTAATCTCTAAAACGATTCAGTGTTCTACATAACTAGAACCTGAATGTAATAAATTGAATATACTAGATAATAGTTTAAAAACTATTTAGATAACCAGCAGAACTTGACGAGATTAGCAACGATATTTTCTCAACTTTTTCCTGACCATTTTATACCTCAGACTACCAATTGATGCATCGGGTAGAAAAAGGACATGTATTTCATTTAGCAAATTAAATTTTCAGATCCCATTTTCAAAAATTTAATGTTTTTGTTTTGTTTGTATTGTAAATATAAATATTTTTTTCTTCACTACCATGTGCATAAGCTGCGTTTTTAAACACGCAAACGCAATTATAAAAAATTCATGATCATGAGTCACGTAGCATTAACCGCGTTAAAATAATACACGAATACATCCTTTTCCTACCAAGTAGCGCAGTTAAACTGATCCCACCACCCGCGCACCTCTCAAAAACGCACCTCTCATTGTCCTCGAGGGCTTGATGGTCTTCGGCGTTCTGCGTGACCTCGGCGAGGGACTCGAGTAGGGCCGACTCCGAGGGCGCGACGCCTGACTGACCAGCCGTCGGGCCGCCGGCCCCGGTCACCACCATACCCGCCATGGAGTCCTGCTCCTGGTCGGGTTGCTGCTGCGTCTGCGCCGGTTGCTGCTGCTGTTGCTGCTGCTGGAAGGCCATACCGCCGACCACCTGCACAGGGGCACCCCCAGCCGTCGTCGCCTGCTGCTGTTGCTGAGGTGGGCCAGGTTGCATCTGCCCTGCTGGTGCCATCACCTGGAAATGGGGTGTGAAGGTTATATGAGGGTTGAGGCAAGGGAAGAAAATAAGTTAAATGGTTGGTTGGTTTTGTTCTTTTATGCGGTTATTTGTTGGTTTGTTTTGGGTGATAGGGGAAATAAATCTGAGAGTAAGACTATAATGGACTTGCGTTAACTCATTGATAGTGGTCGTAATATAACGTATGTTTTAAATGAAACTGAAAAATGGGTACTATGGATTCATGTTCAATGTATAGCCAAATAAATGATAAAGAGTTTCATAAAAACAAGGGAGACAAGTCACTGAAACGTGTATTTTGATACAAAATTTTATAAAATGAATAATTTCAGATAAAAATTATTAGTCAGTTAATAAAAGCAAAACACAAAATAAATTTTCACTTCGTATTAAGAGATTTTTTAAAGAAAAATACCGGTTAATAACGATTATTTATTTTAATTGACAGTAAAACTGCGTTAGTAAATGTCATGATATTTAAATCATCCAAAACTATTTTCTCTCATGCTGACATATTACAGATATAAGTATCAACAATAGCACGGTTTTTTTTATAGTAATAAGAAATGTATAGTAAGAAAAATATGTGCAAGTCCTCTTTTACCAAAGTCTTGTTTTCGGGACTAACAAAATGAATAATTAGTTGTCATTATTTTGTGCATTTTCGCAACATTGTAACATTTTATACAGCTAGAAGAAATATTTACGTTTTTGACACTTTTAATAAGATCATTTATATCGATCTGGCTTTTACTCTGTCGGTAAGATACACCCCTAAAGGATTTTGCGCGCTGGAAAAAAAGATTTTTTTTATGATACCAGTTTTATTTGGAGTCATGGTTTTGAATCCTTCCTGAAATTTATTCTATTATCTTATAAATAGGAATAGAAACTAAATTTTCAGCCTTTTTTTTCGGAGTTATTTTATTTTAGTTACAAATAGTTCTTTGAAAAAGTACAAATTTTGTTATGCCCTAATAGCAGAATACTTGAGGAATAATTCTCTCTTATGTCTTCAGTAATCAGTAAAAGTAATGAATGTTAAAATATATTTACACAACTCGTACAACAACGAACCCGTTAAAATCAAAGAATTCATAATACCCTAAACTGATAAGAATTTTTCCATCGGTCTTACAGTCTTAAAAATTAAATTACTTAATATTAATACCGATGGAAAAATTCTTATCAGTTTATGGTAAATTACAGTCGACGTAAGTAATATTTTTAAATTTCATAATACCCGTTTATAAAATAAAGCAAAAGCTCTAATTTCTATTCCCACAAGAGCCTTTTCTAATATAATATACCAGAAAAAACCAGTTCCTGGTCAACCTACCTGTGACTGCGGTTGTAGCTGTTGCTGCTGCTGCGGCGTCGTGCCTGCGCCGGTCTGAGGAGGAACTGTGTGGATATTCTGCATGCCCTGCATTCCCTGCATCGATTCGGGCTGCTGCCCCTGCGACGTCGGCTGCTGCTGCGGCACGATTATACTGGGTGCAGTCTGCGAGCTCTGCGGGGCCTGCTGCTGCGCCTGCGGCTGCATCGCTTGCCCTTGCGTATTCACCGGGACGTACGTCGTGTCGTCCTGGGAATGCGCCATCGTCTGCTGCTGCTGGGATTGTTGCGCCCCCACATTGTTGGTTTGCGAGACAGAACTGGAATGATAAGTTGCATTAGAAAGTCGGAGTTGTAATTATTATCAGCTGTTTCTATTGTTTTGAATTATCTAGGGTAAATAAATGAAATATCGTTAACTGGCCTAGATTAGGTAACGATTCCATTAATTCTATATTTATTTTTGAAGACAGTGAAATTAAATATAGTTTTTCATAAGGTTTCTTCTTGATCTCTAAACTGTGTCTAATCTAGTACGTAATATTGATAAATCTTTTTAATTAAAAAAAAAAAAAAAAAAATTTTTTAAACAAAATTTCAGTAATTATTCTACATTATTGATACAAAAATGTTCATATAGGTAATTGAAAGTATAAATTCATTTAAATCTTTACTGAATTCTTAAAAGACAAAGAATCTTTTTTCTTTCCCTTATTAATAAATCATTCAATAAAAATTCCGAAACTCACCATCCTTGCTGCGTGAGTATCGGAATAGCGCCCTGGGGCATGCTCTGAGTCTGCGCCATGCTGTTCGGATGGGTGGACTGCAGATTGGTCGGTAACGTAGTACCCTGGCCGCCGGTCTGTTGCTGCTGCTGCTGTTGCTGACCCGACGGTTGTCCCGTCTGCGACGCCGAAGACTGAAAGTACTGCGGCGGCACCTGCTGTTGCGGCTGCTGCTGTTG
>JAPYZO010001368.1:38311-61467 GCA_030522905.1 Torymus flavipes
TGCTGCTGCTGCTGTTCCGGGTGAATGGGCCCGTTCGCGTCCATGGTCATCCCCTTGTCGTCGACGACCTGTTGCTGTTTGTCCGGTATAACGATACCGGTATTTGTAACGCCGTACGATATGCAGACCTCGTTGGGATCGGACACCTTGGGCGTGCTTATCGCTGTCGGCTGATTCACCGACGTATGGTCCAGGTAGTCCATACAGGTCCATCGGCCGCGTTTGAACGGCTCCGTACTCTCGATTTTCACGACTTTGAATCTCTCGTTCCTACCTGTTGTCTCAAATTAATTTTATTAAAATTTTGTTTAATTGTATTTACAAAATTAAAGTTTCATTCGTTAAATATTATTATCATAGGTCTAAAGCTTACATTGATGCGTGAAAATTTCGGTTTGAAAAATTGATAGAATAAAATAGCATAAAGATAAATTTCATTAAATTGTTAAAAACCATTTCGATCCTTTCTAATAATGCACCATTTAGCCATATCAATCCTATTAATAAATATAAGAAAAATTTACTTGGATTATTTAAATAAAACATCGATGTCTGTTTTTGATTGAAACGTTTTTTAGAATAAGTCAGAACTGAATAAAATCCGAAAAATTAATTCAAGACGTGATAGAATTAAAAAATACTAGAAAGTCCGATTCATAAATTTTAGCAACTACCTTCAAAACCTTTTACAAATAATACCACTTCTTATTACGTTTAACAGTTCGAAATTTTTTTTCAAACGGCTCCGGTTTTTCTTTTTTACTATTTCATACATTTTCAACGAAATTTATTGAAAAATTTTGCTGCAAATTAGTACTAACTACACTGCCGAAAATCAATATATATATATATTGACAAAGGTTCTAGCGCTGACAATTCTTTTATACGTTTCAATATAAATACACTCATTTTTCCAAGTATTACACTCATATGAACTTCTGACCCAAATTTCACCGCACCCATGCGATTAAAAAAAAAAATTAAAAATTCCTCGTGCACGTACCGTGCGAGTGGACCTCCCTGAGGTCGGCGTCCTGCTTTACATTGCTCGACAGCAGATTGATAATATTGTTATCCGTGACGGACGCAATGTCCAGAGTATTGATGTTGCTGTCGTTCGCCGCGCTGCTCGCATTATTAGCCTCGGACGAGGGCACAATAGCGAGGCCGTATTGCGAGCTCGTCGGTATGACCGGCGCGGTGCTCAGCGCCGCGTTGCTCGCGTTGAAGAACACGTCGTCCTTGGAGAAGGTATCCTCGCTGTAGCTCGGCGTCTCGATATCCGTCAGACGCGAGTGACCGTCCACGCTATTGTCCTCGGTATGCGACTCGTCGAGGTCGTCGTTCGAATCCTCGCCGGCGTCGTTGCTCATGCGACAGCCCACCGTCACGCTCGTGATCTGGAAGGACGACGTCTTCTTCGTGCGGCCCTGGCCACCACCGCCGCCTGTGCTGTTGGGCGTGTTGGGCGTCGAGTTGCCTGTGGGAATAGGCATCGAACCCAGTGACTGGCCGTGGTGGTGGTGATTCTTGCCTGGAAATTTTTCAGAAAATTTTAATTTTTGCACAAGAGGGTTGACTTTTTTTATCGTAAAAAGCATTTTGAAAATTTGAGTCGAGCCGCGAGGATAAAAATAACCCGGCGAGAGAGCGCGCGCGCGCCCGTACAGAGAGAGAGAAGCACTCGTGAGTCACGTACGCGAGAGCTTCGCAGGAAATTCCAACTTTTTTTTTGGAGAGCCTAGCAACGGGATTTTTACCGTAGTGGGCTGATGCGAATTGAATTTCGCTTTATAGCAGTATTTTAGCATAGCTTCAAAAATACGTGAGCAATTGATTATTTTTCGTTTTTATGACGTTTGAAAATATTGAATAGGTACTTTGAGAAAAAATTAGAATTTAGAAATTATAATAAATTATTTTAAATTATTCATTATAATTTTTGAGAAAAGTAGTCGAATGCGTAAAGTAGGCACAGAAGCTTTGACGTTCTTGACGTTAAATATTTCGGCGTGATTCGAATTCCTGCAAATATTTGGATTTTGTCATTAAAGCACACAACGTATGCTGTATCAACATACTAATCATTTGTAATGGCTTCATTTGTGAAAGCAAACGAACATTGCCGCGAAAACGATGTATTAATTCTAGAAATTGAGTAATTATAACGGACTGAAAAAAGAGTTAAGCAATTTTAGGCCTTCTAATCAATAAATAAAATGATCACTCATAAAGCAGACTACACTGTCATTTTACAGTCCTATTAGTTATGTAGAAAAGAAACATAATTAAATTCCACAACTCTCCAATTAAATTCAGGATAGTTTATTTCTCCTGCATTAGGTCACGCGAATTTTAGATTGACACGTTATGTTCTCGATCCATAATTTATGTAAAATATATATCTATGTAAGAGACAATATTTTAATATCAACAAAAACATGATTTAATACTCTTAGTCATTATAATTTTAATTGTTTCTGAGAATATTTGTATACACATATTAAGTGTTTATAGAAACAAATGAAATAATCGATTCAACGTTGTTACAATAATAGAACGTTAATAGCAAAATGTCACGCGAATTTCAGATAAAAATAGACTCTTCTTGAGTAATATTCCAGAACAATATGAAAACTATAAACAAATCTTTCTGTCTCTGTTTAATCATGTGTGAAAAACGAGCCCAAAATTTTGTATAGAAATTAGATGTAATCAGGTGTCCTCCACTCTGTATCCAATTGATATTCATTACCGTCTACAAAAAGTCTTTTCCCTTTTAATCCCGCTTCGAATTACCCCCCTTATCTCTCAAAAAAGAACCTCCCAACACGAAACACAATCCTATCGCCGTCCACGTTTAATCTCGCCGAGACCAAAGTCAAAAGAAAAGAAATAAAAAGTCGCCGTGCGGGCTAACCAGGAGTGTCGAGGGGGTCGCCGAGCCGTATCGTCTCGGTGGTGGTGCGGTGCACCGGCGCCGAGATCTTCCGGGCGGGCGGCATTTGTCCGTCGGCCGGCGTCTTATGCGAGGCGGCCGCCGCCGGCTTCCTAAGGACGTTGTCCGCCATCGTCGGGCAGTCTTCTTCGTCGTCGTCGTTGTTGTTGTTGTTTACGCTGCTGCTGACGCTGCTGGCGTCGTCGTCCCCTTAGCAGCCGCGCTGCAACGACGCGGGGACTGGGATAACGAGGAGAAAGCGGCGGCGGCGCTCGGCTGCTGCTGCTGCTGCTGCTGCTACTGCTGCTGCTTCTTGCGTCGACTGATCTGTGGCGCATAGTAGACACGACATGTCGCCGCGATGGTACACCGCTGCTGCTGTTGCTCCAGGTCGCTGGCAGCGACGGCCACGGGGACGCTTTGATTCCGAGAGGACGGTCCAGTTTCCTGAAAATTTTTATGAGTTCGTTAGAAGTATACAGTATAAGCCTTGAATGAAGAGAGTGCTGAGTGTGAAGTGATCAAATGAAAGACTTTTCCAACTTTTTTTCCAGCAAAAAGAATGTGCAGTCGATTGTTTGTAAATACTGTTCTTTAAATAAAACAGATTGCTTAAATTAAACTTTTTTATTTTTGGAACTGAGCCTTGAGTGATTGAGACGAACAGGTGATGTACTGTAATCGATGCATTATTATAAATAGAATAGGCTTCTTTTTCATTTGTTTTAAATTGAATAATTGCTTTGTTCGCCACAATAGACTAGTTCAAAAGCATTTCGAGGACTGAATCATCAGGATAGGGTACCGCTATTGTTGGAAAGTGTTATCATTGCAATCAATCAATTGAAAGCTATGATTCATATATAATTTGTAATATGAATCACATACAATAAATAATTTACATAAGAGCCAAGTGTAATTATTTGTAAGTTTTTCTAAACTGTTTGTGAATCAATTAAAAAATGCAAATTGGATCACACCTAGATATGTAATTGATTTCTATTGAGCATCACACCTTATATATGACGCAGATAAAGTTAGATTTATAACAAGAAATACAATGTGTCACTTATAATATATATAAATGAGAAGGCACTTGATAAGTTAATTAATCACATGGAGAAAGCAAGGAATACAATGATATTGTATAAGAAAAATTTGACGCAGAAAACTAAATTTGAAATACAAAATACATACTAAATCAAATATGTGTAAGGATAGATGAAAAGAGGAATTAAACAGGTTCAAAGGTAAATAAATATATGAAATTATTATAGCAATGTAGCCAATTTCTTATAATAGATAATTGTAAAGAGATATTGATAAATAATAAAAATAGAACCAAGTTGAAGAACGAATAATGAATGTAAATCTTATTACACCATAAAGGTTACACGGTGACTACAAGCAAATTTGGACATAAGATAAAGCTTATGATTGAGATGAAATCACTTTGTAGAGAGAATATTCAAGAATTTCAATGATCATAGAAGAATCTAACCTCACTTTTCACTCATATGCTTGAAAGCATCGCAAATTCACAACTGACTCATTTTCTACTTTTTAAAGTAAAAAAAAACACACCTTAAACAGAAGACTATATAAATACTTGATTAGACTGTGCAAACATTAACATATTAATTTAGTTTATTAACAAGGAAACTTTTTAAGATTCACTCGAATACCAGAAAACAAAGATATTTCATAAAACAATTTTGTCCCGATTTCTCCTCAGTGTGCTACATCTGGTTTTCTAAAAGCCACATAAAGTATGTAGTTTCATTTTTTTTTATTCCACATGACCACAAAAAAATCATTGTGGCTCACAATTTCACAGTATTTAAACTCTCAAAAGCCACAACATAAACCACAAAATCATTTACACCTTTCAGAAACACTTTGAGGTACACTTGAGACATTTAGAAATCTGCATAGCAACTAAAGTTATACAAACAGATACTTCTTTTAGAAAGTTGAAAAACGATCCTAGTTCAAATTCTTTGCTCTATGTCTTAGTGAAAGATGTTGCACATGATCGATCAATCTCTTGTTACAATTGAACATGTACAAATGTCAAACGAACACTATCCAATCTAACAGCATGTAATGCAGAGTCACAAAACCACACTAATTTGCTCCAAAATGAAAAATATCTCAATAGAATAGCTTCATAGATCTATCTATTAACCTTCTCTCCTCTTCCTCCTTGATCAAGGCACCACTGGCTCGGTGGTAGGCTGCTGAGCCATTGTCGAAATCAATTGAGCGGGTCAAAAGTGACACGCACACATATAGAGAGAGCAGGCCACTACGTGCTGCGAGTACCAAAGAGCGAACACCTCATCGAGCATAATTGGAGCCATTTAAAGGCCTCTCCACCTTGCGGCACCACATCCTGCACACACACATACACACACTAGGGGGAGTAGGAGAGGAGGTGGAGGAGAGTGAGGGAGAGAGAAACAATGAGCAGCAGCAGCAGTAGCAGCACCACCCACGCGTTTCCCACCCCACCACTGCACTGTACTACTATACACTGCCTACCATCAGAGAAGAAAAAAAGGAGGAAGAGAAAATCCTGGGGAGAGCTTGAGCCGCACGGCTCTCCTCTCGCCTAAAGAGAGAAAGATAGAGAGGGAGTGAGGACGTGATTTGAAAATCGATGTTTTCCTGTGAGCGCGCGTCGTCGCTCGCGCGGTGGCTGAGTAATAATATTATTAATTCCTCCGCCGCCGCCGCTGTCTCTCTCTTTCTCTCTCTTCGCCGCCGCCTATATACGCGCGCACACATCTATATATGATACACGCGCGCGCTGTGCTGCTTATATACCCACACGGGTGCGCTTACCCTTCCGTTGCTCAACTGCCTTCCTTGTTCTTCAATCCTCTCTCTCTCTTTCTCTCTTCTCGCACGGGTCGACGAGAGACACGTTAACCCGCCGCGCGCCGCTGACAGTTCGGCAGCATCTCTGTGGCACACTGCTCCGTCTATCCGTCTGTCTGGCTGTCTCTCTCGCTCTTGAAAAAATTCTTCCTCCTCGGCTCCTCCTCTCTCTCTTTCTCACCTATATATACACAGGCACACACACGTATACACAGACACTATAATACACATACACACGGCGATTCTCTTCTGTGAACTAGCTGCTGTGAGTAGTCTTCCTCCGCATTTCTCTCGCAGACAGGGGCCAGACTGCGAGAGTGATAGAGAGCGAGCGAGCGCGCGCGTGACGTCGTCGCCGCCGCCGCGCCGATCACTCGTATATCGTCGTCGTCGTCGTCGTCTTCAGCCTACTACCGCGACGGTGACGCTCGTCGTCCATCGCCTTGCGTGCTATCCGTACACGACAAGTTACAGAGGCGCATACACGCACATGCACTGCGCTCAGCTCAGTGCTCTCTTCTCGACTGACTCGACGACACACACACACACACACTGCGTGTGTATATTAGCGCCGCAGTGACCGCGAGAGAGGTTATGTTTGCGCGGCGCGCGCCAGGATAGAGAGAGATTGCACACTAGACACAGAGCAGCGACTCCCCCACGAGCACCAACTCTCTCTGACTCTGTGTAGCCTGTAAGCCTGCACAAGAGCTACGAGCAGCGGACGGAGTTTAAAAATGGCTGCTGCTGCTGCTGCGCTCGAGCGCTGTGCTACCTACTTGCATGTGTATTATACGCCTCGTATGTGCATATGTATATGCAATAGAGAGAAGGTGTACTATGGACGGAGGCGCCTGTGTATAGGAGAGACTACCGGGAGGTCAAAAAATTATATGTACGCGCGCGAGCGCGCGGCGAGGAGGAGGACGAAAGAGGAACGGAGATAGAGAAGAACATGTGGGACGAAGGAGTGAGAGACTAGACGGGTGGCGACGTCGCCGGTCTGCATATTTTCCCTCTCTCTCTCCCTCTTGGTCTCTCTGTTGCCGAGCGCAGCTGATTGGCCGTGCGAAAGCGCGCGCCCCCGCGTGCGATTTTTGCGAATTTGGAGCGCGCACGAGGAAGTATATATTATATATGTATATTGTATAGGTAACTACGTCAGCGCCCCCGAACGACGTACTGCGCAGCTTTCCTGGTTTCGAATTTCGCGCGCGGTGGTTTTTCGCACGGGTTTTTTTGCGGATGAGGTGTATTGGCGATGAGTGACGTAACGGGAGGAGTGTAAACATTGCAAACACGTGATAATGAAATAGCGGAGTAGTAGGGATCTGAGTTAATGTGTAATGGTATGTAGTTGGTGCATATTTAGCGTATTCCTTTGGAATTATGTTTCGTATTTTGTTAAAATTCGTCGCTACTATCTGGCTAATGTTGTGGTGATTGAAATTACCGGTACCAACCCTCGCTGTCTATATAAAAACTTTTCACATATGAGGCACGACCGCTACTATTTAGGAGAAATTTATCTTCGACATTGTGAAAACGGAAATATCCCAAATACTAATAATGTATTATATTTTGACGAAGACTGTAACGCATTCATGAAAAATTATTGTAGTTGTTTTATAAAATGATCAAAAATTGGCTATTTTGATGGCATTTAAGCGTTTTTAATCGTTCTTTCACGTTTAACTTATTAGAAATTGTTTTACGCAAAAATGTTCAAATTAAATCCTATTAAATCATAAGCGAAAATCCTATTAAATCATAAGCGAAAAAATTTCAAGTATATTTATTAGGCATTAAAAATCGTTTTTATGGATTTAATTCGTCAGGAATTGATTGTACAAAAACGATTATTTTGTCGACTATATCACTATTGCGTTTAGAAATATTGTTCGTAGAAAAAATTCTCAATGTCAAAAAGACGTGTTTTTACTAAAAATTAATTTTTTTTATACATTGAGCTTAAAAATCTGTTTTTTTTTCAAATTTTAATTGTTCTGACGTTTTGTTATTTTCTGATGAATTCGACTCAATATATAGAACTGCCCGGTACTTATAATTACACGAGTATACTTATTTGTTGATTTTACATTTGGACGTATTAATAGGAAATCCAGAATTTATTTAAACTTTTCACGTCTCTAAAACTAATCAAAATTTTTTTTGAAAACACCTAACGGACTCGGTTTTTCTTCTTTCTCATATCACAAAATATCCAGAGGAAATCGTGTATAATTAAAAACGTCTCTGTCTCACATTTTTTGTGAAAGTTGAACATTTTCAAGAAAATGGCAAAAAGGCACTTTTCTTTAATCCTCACCCATTTAGTCTAAAACCGATCTACTCAAAGTTGAAAAAAAAAAAAAAAAAAAAATTAGAACGAAAAAGTGGGAGCAATTATTTCCTCTTTTAAAAATAAAAAAAAAAAACAGATTTTTAAGCTCAATGTATATAAAAAATTAATTTTTAGTATAAATCTAGCACATGCTTCTGCTTAAACTAATTAAAACACGTCTTTGTCTCGTCTTCTTTCCGCGCGCGCGCGCGTGGATCGTTACGCAGTCGCGTTTCGTCACACGCGCATACGTATAATACTACGCACGAATATGAAAATCCATCTCCAACAGACACATCGATATTTTTAGGATCGCGAAACATTTTCCGGCGTTACATCAGCAACTCGTTAGCCGTCGCCGCCGCGAGTATAGCGCCGCGGCGCCAGTCGTTGAACTCCCAATATTGCGTCGCGAGCTATAGCAGGTGTGTTATAGATATGTGTGTAGATGCCCGTGAACTATACAAGTAGGTGTATATATATATATACTAGCGGTTTATTGTGGTATTGATAAGATGATTTATTATTATTATAATATTTAATTGTTGGAGTGTGTCATAACGTGTTATTTTTCCGACCACTTTCCCGCTACATTCAAGTGTATAAACATTCTACACAAATAACCTCATCGACAGCATGTCTCTGTTTATTTACATAGTACTACGGTAACCTAACAGTACCTCAGTTCCACCAGACGAACCAAATCCTCAGTCATGAATTAACCCCCCCGCTTCCACACAACCATTATCCTCATGGATCGCCAACCCTTCGCGCCTCCACTCGGAACCTCAGCCCACTCAATCCTAAAGAATTATGAGCCGCTGCTGCCGTGACGAATGTTCCGGTAAGAGAACGAAAAAAATACTCCAACCCATTACCTTATAAATACTTACCTACTCCGAATAAAAGCCCGACAAATGACCGAGAGGCTCGGGGAGAGACGCGATAAAATTTTATTACGCCGAGCGGTGTATTATATGCGCCGCTAAAGGCCGCTGGCAGCGTGCCGGAGGAGAGGCAGCTTCTTGAATTCGGCCGGCGAGGTATTCTACTACTTACTTACTCGCTCGATGGGGTAATGTTTACGGATGGAGTCGTTTCGGTAAGGGCTTGTATTGGGGAGGGAGAGGCTGCTTTTTTATTTGCACGTGAGATATCGGTTGTTGGGTATGGGAGAGAGTTTAAGAGGTGCGGCCGGATGCTGTGATATTGGCTTTTGGTGTTGTAATAGGATAGTCTTAAAAGTAAGCTTTGTCTTTGAGAATATTTATTGCTGGGTTAACTTGATTTGGAAGAGTTGTTTCAAAGATTATTCTTTTTTTTAAGTTTGTAACGTACAATTATAATTTTTTTTTTTTTGCGTAATTTACAGAAAATTTACCAATATTTAAAAGCCACAATCATATCAGACGTTCAGCGTGATTCATATGTCTATATTTAATTGTAAAAGGGCAGTAATGCCCGTTAATTTTTAATAAATAAATTATTAAATATTTATAAATTTTATTGAAGTTATACTTTTGCTTTACAAGTTTGCTTCGATTTTGGCCATCCGCTTGCCAAAATGTCTTGCCACGTGTGTAAGTCTGTATCTCGATATCTCGAGAACCAATCGACCGATTTTCGTCGGCCATTCTGGCTGTTTTAAGTTTATATTAATTTTCCTTTGTTTTATATCGAAAAAAAAAATAATTTTAAATTTGTTTTATTTTTTTATTTTTTACATGTTACAGTCAATACTATATTTAACATAATAAACTTTTCATGAAAGATCTTTAAATTACCTACATGTCCTTTTCTTTTTAATTTTTAAATGTCTCTAGTCTGTCATTTGTTATCATGAATAATGTGTTTATAATTCTTTAATTATAATATCTCAAAATAGTACACATTACGCAACAAGTGCGCAAAGTAGGCGATTCCCGCACGAAGCGAGGTTTTCTGGTTCTTAGTATAAAAATTGGTTTCTATCTCTCTCGCAGATATGTCGAAAAGAGACAGAACCCTATATGACATTATATTTTTGTCTTTCTCTCTCACAAGCTTCAAAATCGTCTAATAAGGACGTCCGGTGTATTCTCTTACGCCTATGATTATAGAATACGAGTTATAGAAAGTGACCTGAATTTCACTTCCCCTTCCTCACAGACACGCGCCGCTGGGGCTGCCAACGCGCCAACAAGACTTGCCTCGAGCGTCCTAACGACTGCACAGGCCCACGGCCCCGGGGTGTACAAGTCTGCGGTCGCTGTCGCTGTCGCGACGAGGAGGAATGGGACCGCTGCAAGCCGCCCGAGGGCCGGAGACGCTGGGCCGAGGACTTCCGCGAGCTCAGGCGACGGTGGAGCGAGCACGCGAAGCGACAGAGCTGTCCCTGCGATGATTGGTGAGTGCTTGATCGTCTGCCACGTTATAAAAATAACGATAATGATGATAAAAAAGTAAATCTAATATATGCAAGTATTCTCTTGCAATGCAACGAATTAAATGTTTTGTTACAAAGTAATGTGTATGAAATGTTACAAGTATATATATATATATATATATTGAGTTTTTACGTAGCTGAATATTTTTGATACTTAGGAAACCCAAATTTTTTTCCTTGCGGATAATTTTTCGTTGTATGATGAATGGGGAACGTAACGGTGCAGTGTTTATATGGAAGTAGTAGATAAGGGCTGTATTAGTCAGACGTCGAGTCGTCTTTTACGTGTTTTTTTTTATGCTTCTGAATTGTTTCATTTACCTGTCGTCTGTAAGGCACAGCAGTGTTATATAGATGAATTATGAAAATAATAAGGGAAAATCGAAAGCAGAGAAAATACGAGAACGATGGCAAACGCGTAATTCTATAGGTACTTCAGAGACTTCCCACGCTTATACAATTTTGCTGTTATACGCTTTCTTTACTTTCTTCTCTTTCACGAAATTGGATAATATCACAAGCATCTACTCCACAGCGGAATAATACATTTCAATCTCCATTTTGCAGTATTGTAGTAATTTTATTTTTAATGCAATGTTTACCGCACTTTTGTTTCTGTATTGTGTAAATAATCTCCTTTGCTCTTACATTCTAGCAAGACCAAGTCGCTGTTCCCTTTGGCATTGGAATACGGCGAGGTCTGTCCAAATTCGCCCCATGAGGTAATTCAATCTTTTTATTTGTTATTTATACTCCAGCTCGCCTTTTATATAAATCTAAGCGCAACGTCTACTTTCTTTTAAGGACACGGAGGACGATTACGACGACGATCCGTCGCCTCCACGCACGCGGCAATCAGGGTGCCATGCTAATTTCAAGCCTCGCGAGAGTCGCTACCAAAGTTCGCAACGCGAGTCTCGACGTAAGGTCGAGAACAGGGACGAGGGCAGGAGTTACTGCGGTGACAAACTTGGTATGGAGTAGTAGATTATTTATTTTTTATTATAAAGTAAAATCGTTACTACAATTACGGCGTTATGTGTACGGTATATAACACCATAACAAGCCCATTAATTTTGTAAATGGTCGAAGAAGGGTGTAGCCAAGAAAATAAACATGGTTACGGTACGGCCTGCCCCCATGAATTCATGCATTTTTAACCCATTCATTTTAGTTATCCCATTACTTCGAGCAATTCAGTTTTTTTCTGTCCTAATTTACCGCCCTTGTGAGAGAGCTTAATAAAGGAAAACATCTCGTCCGCTTGTTCCAACGTAATTTTAGTTTTATCCAATCTTTTTTTGGCTGATGCTATATTTGTACGACAGAAATATACTACGTTAATCCAGAGTACAAGTTTCAAAACACCTAGCTGTGATGTTTGTTTTCTTTTGATATCTGACTAGAGAAATCATATCCTATTATATTATGTATATTCTTTGTGTACATAAATCTGCCGTACAAATAGCAGAGACGTTTTCCTTTTCTTTTTTATAAGAAAAAATTTACACAATTATTGATTATTTTGCATCGAAATTGAAACAAATTATTTGTATTCTGTTCACGTTTACGTCATTGTAAAATATAAACTGAAAATTCCACTACTATTTTCCATATATGTTTGTTGTATCACGTATACCATGATGTCACGTAATATTAAGCTCTGACGTATCTGATAACACAAGTCATCATCAAATGAACGAATCGTAAAAATTAGAGAAACAACAACCGCACATACCATCCTCACAATTCTTAAAAATGCTCCAAACACTATGCCCAAGATACAAATATTTCAATTACAATTAAATTTTTCAAACCAACTCTCCACTTACATACTAAAATAAAAAGGACCATTTTCCGTTCAACGCAGCCGACGACAGCTCATGCCTGTGCCAGGCGCAGCCGCGCGACTGCTGCTGCCCGGCTCCAGTGCGCGTGGACGTGCGCGCCACCCGCGAGTGCAGCTGCGAGTGCCTCGCCGCACCCGAGTGCCCCTGTCCCCCCAGCGAGCGCCGATTTCCCAGACGCACCAAGTGCTGTGCTGTTGCTACGGCGTGCGCGGAACCGAAAAAGGTAAGATTTTTCTGGTCCAAATAATGCGTAAATTCGTTTAACGATGTATCTAATAGTTATATTTTAATTGATTGTATAATAGATGATCCAATACAAAGAAAAATCCGATAGCGCCGAGTACACGCCGAAGACAGACTGCCGTATCGTGTGTTGCAAAGAAAACAAGAAAGATTTTTACCAAAGCTCTAGAGGTGAGATTTTTTTTTCTTAATTAATGCCATTTCTTTACGTTAATTATGGAGCAACCTATATATACCAAACGCATTAAACAGAAATCATTCATATTTTAAAGTATTCTATCAAAACCCTACCTTGTCTCAATTACAATTCCTCTCTAAAAGATACTCAAAATTGCTTTAAAAATCCCCAAACGAACCGATAAAATACGCAAAGACTATATTAGATTGCCCTATCTGAACGGTCTTCCGTCGATCGCGTCGACGCGACAAAATCGCGCGCAAAGGAAATGAAAAACTGCCGCTCTCGTCCTTTCTGTAAAAAAAAACACTCCCTGAGGGCTTTCTCGCTCCCACCATCGTTATATGCATACAAAAGTTCGCCCGCGATTAAAAACAACTTGGAGTTTTTGTCGGCGGCAAGCATTGAGAGATCGAGTTTTCGAAAGAGGAGCCAAAAAAGAAGAATCAATTTTAGCGAGCGGAGGTCTGATGTGTGTTCGGGCGATTAATTGCAGCGAGTGTTTTGGCCGATGGAGAGGATTTGACGTGCGAAACAAAGGACCGGGTGTTTTTCGGGGATTTCCTTGCGATTCGTTATGAGAGGGTGTATTGTCGAGGTACAGTCGTGATGGGTTGGAGTGAGATGTAGGTGAAAGCATTGTTTAGTTTTCTATAGGGATATCTCGAAAATATTGTAGTAGAGAAGAGTTTGTTTTTTTGTTTGTAAAAATCGGAGCTTACATTGACAATACTATTTTATTTCCAAAATTTCAGAAATAATGCTAAATTAATATTTTTTAAAATTTTGAATTCCTGAATCCTAAATCAAAATAATACTTTTTAAAGAACCTATTACGAATTTATTTTGCTAATTTTAAAAATAATCAGTTGCGGCATTCTTTATACTTCGTTTTACGCAAAAATTTCTTTTGAATCCATCCCGCAATAATAATCGTAAAACACTATAAAAAAAATAATCAGAAAGCCCGACTTCAGTCGGCGCGATATTACAGCATTCGCGTATCATATCTCCAAATCACGTGTCATAAACTTCAAGAATTTTTACAATCCACTTCTTACGGTGATCTAATCTCACCATCTGACCCGAAATTTCGCACTCGTCAGCGTTAAATCGTTTCATTACATTGTGCAATCCATAAAGGCACGCATCTTCCTCTATAAATGTCTAATGATAAAAATTCATTAAGTCTGTACCAAATTTCACTTTTACGCCGAAAATATAAGAGACTCTAGTTTTTATAAGTTAATTTAAATTAGAAATCAAAGATTATTTTTTATCTAAAACACATTATAAATGTACAAAAAATATTTTTTAATTGAAATAACCCACGTTATTCTACCTCAAAATAATTGAAAATTTTTTTTTGCAGAATATAGATGCTTTGTTCATAAAATATTTATTTACTTCAATTTAGACACAATAAACGTTTCTTAATTTTGTTAAGTTATCCTTTCAGTTATATCCATGCTATCTACATTCCACGATTGCAAGACACTTGTTTTTCCTTTTTTCCTTATGTCATATATTATACGTAAATCATACAGGAAAAAACTTTCTACTAAAGATAACATAACAATTATTGTTACCTCAGGCACTCAGCATTTCATATGATATTGAAAGTTCCCATTGAAATTTCCAAAAGCTACTACAATTTATCATTACAATCATCATCAGAAAATGTATCTTCCATATATAACAGCATTATTATATTTCGCGTCACTTAACCCTAACGATTGAAAACGAAGCTCGACGCTCCGGCAGGTCCGGGCTGGCTGGCGGCGCGTCCCGGCGTCGTCGGCCTCGTCTCCTTCGGCCTGCTGATCCTCGCGGCTCTCAGTTGGGGCATCGACGCTATGGCCCGCGGACCCGAGGCCGCCGTCGCCAGGTTGCGATTCCGCGCGAGGCTCTTCTGCGCTAGACGCGCCTGCCGATGAGCCAAACACGTACGTTTAGTGATGTTTATAGTAAAATTTTTTACGAAAGAATGTTGGAAGATGCGTGAATGTTGATTAAGAGAGTAGGTATAGATTATCTGATCGACGTCACACGACTCTTATTCGTTTGATCAGAATTTCAATTACGCGTGGCGATTATTTTTGTCAGATTATATGCAGTTTATCAGTTGATTTAATAATTACTGTGTTTAGATCGGATCGGATCAGATATGTTCACTAAATATGGACCATTGAAATATGTTTTCTTTTTTTTCGTCTTTACGGTACAATATGATAAATTTGTTTTAAAACAAATTTTTTCATGTATTTCCTTGAACGTGGAATATTATATAGAATTGTTATCGTTGTATAGAGTATTTATTTGTATTTTGTCGGTGTCTTTGATGATCATTCGCAATATAAACAATTGTAAAATACTTTATAGTCATGAAATCATATAAGTCCAGATAACAACAAGACAAAGAACTAGTATACACGTAAATTCATCAATATGAAGATAAGTTTTTCTTTGATTTATGGCTGGCTAAATATTCTTATCATTGACTTTAATTCAAACGCTATTTATGAAATACACAATAGATATATTAAATTTTAAAAATGTTCAATTTCAAGTTAATATAGCCACAGTCTTTATAACAATAACACATTTAAGCACGCTATAAAAATTCTCGTTTAACATACAGGATGCCAGAAATGTTGTTTCGACCAAGCTCAGCGCGCTACAGTGCCACCCAGGTAAACAAAAAACATATAACTATTCACCAATGTTTCTCCTATTACTGTATAAAAAACTGTTTGCGCAGTTAACAAATAGCCATCGTGTCACCTGCAGTTTTTCGAAACTCAAAAGAAAGTGATGTCGCGCCGAGAATCTTTTGTTCCCGACGTGCAACACTCGGGCCAAAAGCGAGCTTTGCCAAAACATTTCCAAATTTTTTTTTCAATTACATCCTATACATATCCTACGTAACACTACATCCTCAATTTGAAAATTCCTTCCCCTATATACACAATCTCCACACGTTTTTCATCAATTGTTCAACACCCCCAGCAAATAACCGTAAGAATTAACCGCACATCCCTATCTACCAAAAATAACTCCTCCACCTCGACCTTCCTTTTATCAATGGGCCGGCTGTTATCTCGCAGACGCCGGCGAAATTTCCCCGACGCAGCGGCCAGCCATAACTCAACACCGACGCCACCTGCGCCGACGACGACGACGACGACGACGACGACGATTCGGCTTCCAATAACGCGTGGCTGCCAGCGGAGGAGGAGGCAGAACAGCGGAGCCGCGGTATTTTTGATCGATGACGCGCGCGAGTTTCTTGGCCCGCGTGGTAGTAGTCGCGCGGAGTATAAGGGTAATAGATTCGAGCGGGGAAGAGATGAGAGGTGCACGTGGTAGAGTTCCGCGGGGTTAATTGAGCCGTGTGGCTGGTTGGAGAGGGGTTTTATCTATAAGATTGATAATTGGGTCTTTGCATGAAAAAATCCATTACATCCACCTTTTAGAATATTGAAAAACAATAGACACGTATTTTTTTTCTTTTTCACATGTATTTCTTTTTTCACTATTAACCGAGTTACAGACGTTTGAAATTTTCGAATTTTCGATATATATATAGATATACTGAAATGTTAATGACGTCACAGTCATATGTGAAAGTGACGTCACGGGAAAAATTCAATGAGCTTTAACACTTCAATTTACAATTGATAAAAAAGAAATAAAAAATACGTGTCGCTTATTTTTTGCCATTCTACGTGACGTATTTAATAAAATATAAATTTATTTTTTATGCAAGGACCCAATTAATGTTAAATCTAGATAAGTTTTGAACTAGTTTTTTTACGCAGCTAAAGTTTTGATTCGAAACGTATAGAGAAAATGCGTCTATTTCTAGAGATAGAGTTTTTTTAAAGATAGTTTTTAATAATTTCAACGTATAATGCTGAAGCTTCATATTTGTTTAAATATTGTATTACTTTGTACCGTAAGCCACGATATTTATTCAAAATATCATAACAAGCGTGTTCCAAGAAAATTTGAACAAAATTTACCTGCTCGTGTAATCGTGCGCTTTAAAACCAGTTATTTAAAGAAAACACTCTCCGAGGAAAGCTCTTGGCACTTCTTAAAAATGTAGTACATCGTTTATGACATTATAACAGATAGGAACAGCTAGACTACATTAACTTGATTGTTATTTTATTGATAAAATTCTATTTTCGTTATCCTTTTAACGCTGCATTTTAGTTAAATTATTATTGTAATTTACATGTCGTCAGCAGAAATCTCTCTTAAGTAGAAGAAGAATCTGATCAGTATAACACGTAATATTTGAAGCTAATATAAATCATATCATATTTTTTTAATCATGTCGATTCAATCCTAAAATTCCCAATTCCCATTTATTACGTAACGTTTTCTTGATACAAAAAAAAAAAAAAAAATGGAAAATTTCACTACTGTTTTAGAATATTAAAAATCCACCATTTTAGTTCACCCCTCTCTTCCCTCAAAAACTAACGGCACTGCCCAACAACCACCCTCGCAGTCATTCACGACCGTCACCTCGGACCACTACAACAATTCCATCGCGTACTCGCATAGCGAGGTTCTGATTATCGCCGACGACTCGTGCACCCGGGGACCGAATCACCGGAATCGGAATCGCCGCCTCCGCCCGCGCCTCCAGCAGATATCAGCCATGCGGCGCGCGCTTCCTCCTCCGACTGCAGCTGCTGGCCGCTGGCCGACGTACCGGGGTAAATTGATGGCTTGAGCGGATGAGTTATCGGGAGAGAAGCTGGGGGTAATGAAAGGGTTGGGGTTCTCGGATTATGTGTGAGGATGTGGAGTGGTTACTCTTTTGGTTACGATTTTTTGGTATAATTGTATTGATTTCTATACATCTAAAGAAAATTCTTGTAATCGTTAGCATTATAGTAGCAAACTGTATGGTGCAACAATGGCACAAACATAAAGTATAATATAACCGTTGTTAATAAATAAGTCCGAATATAACTAATCTGCAGACTATGAAAAATCGTAAATGATGACAGATTTTTAACTCTATTTATAAATTGGAATAAAATTACCATAAATTTTTTGTTGTTTTTTAATTATTAGAAAATCTTGTTATTCTAGGTATATGAGATGTGCCATAGCAAAGCACATTTATATCCAAAATCTTATAGTTCAATATCTTTTGAATATTATCGTGTAGGATTTCTAAAAACACTGAAAATTTAACAAGATTTCTATTTACTATGTCAAATAGTTCTTTCTACCGTACGCTTTTTTCTCGATATAAGGTACTTTAAAGGGCCTGAGAATCAGTATAATAATTACTGAGAGAAGATTTAAAAGGGTAATGGAAAGTAACATTGATAGCGCCAATTAAAATCTACTTATCGGAGATTATATTGTAGAATGCATGAATGCATCAATACACGTGTGATGCTATTATTTTACGATATAATTTTTGTTCAGTTTTTTTTCTTTTTACCTTTTATAAATTACCTAACCCCTTTGAGACTCTAACCCCAGACAAACCTTTAAAACCAGAAAAAATCCCAACTTCATAAACAACATCGATCAATTTACTATTATATACACTTAATCCAAAATATCCTCACCACTATTAATTCTCCCAACTCTCAAAATCCCAAATTTCATCCCATCTCGCAATTTTTCCAAAGTGTACAATCACGGCAACCTCCGTTCTACAACCACGTCAAATCGTCGGATTCCACCCATCCGACGCCCACTCCAAGTCTGCAGTGCGATTGTCATACGGAGACAATTCCAGCGCACCGAGACGCGCAGCAATCATCCTGTTGTGCGCGGCTGGGACCGGGAAAACGCAGCCAGGAGACGATGCACCTTGACTACGTATCGTCCTCGAGTAGTAGACCGCTATTCGGAGAGACGAGGATGTGGGAGCAGCAGCCGGAAAAAATTATCGGACGAGTGGAGCCGCAGTTGAGCGAGAACGCGAGGAAGACGAATCAGCTGTTCGAAGGTGGTTTTGCGAATGTTACGTGATATTCCCATGTACTTTTGCTTTTGATGACGTAGAATAGGCGATTTATTTTCAAACGTCGCGAGATGTGTTTAGAATTCGCACTGTACGTCAATGTGAAGAGAACCAACGATTGATCTAAAAATAAATAATGTCTGAAAAAAGCATCGAGCACGGTTAAAATAACTTCAAAGTCTTAAAATATTTAGACGTTCGTTTAAGAGGAAAAACATAACGGCTATTTTTAATTTTTTTTTTTTTTTTTTTTTGCAGACTTGAAGCATTCGAGTTTGGATGGTAAGAAAAGTGAAGAAGTCGATGCGGCGTTGGTTGTTATGAAATGCGAGGGTAAAAAGAGCGTTGAAAAGGTGCGAGAAAAATCGCCGTCTTGTTCGCGTGAAAAATCTAAGAAATCGAAGACGAGAGAGACTTTCGATGTCGATCGTCCAGATACAATTAGTACGATTGATTTACAAGTAAGTGGTTTCGTGTATCTTCAATTACTGCATTTTATGCGCTTCAATACTTATGATTGATACACTATTTTAGAAACCAAAGTACATCGTCAAGTGCAAAGATAAAAAACCGAAGGAAAAATTACACAAGTGTCCGGCGACTTGCAAATTCTTCAACAAAAGTAGCTCACCTCGTCCAACCGTATGCGAAGATTACCAAAAATCGTCAAAGTCAAAGAACTGCAGAAAGAAGGATGCTTGCGTACTCGACAAGGAGCAGTAACATAATGTTACAGATTTGCCTTTAAATTTATTATATATTTAGATAACCTGTACCATCAACATTCAAAATAAAATTCAAATTCCAAGAATCTGTACATCCTCGGTAAAGTAAGAGACATCGCGACGCACGGCGCATACAAACTAGTTCAATTTTTGCGAAACATTCCGATTGTTAAAAATTAACGGGCCGCGAAGCGATGCATATCAGTTTCAGCAAAATTGAGTTCGCGATCGTCAATTTGCAGCGCCTTGTAATAACGCTATAATCAGCAGCTATCGTTTTAATTTGTTACATTGCGAAATAACGAGCTATTATTCGATCGCTGTGTCAAATTTATACATTCATCATGACAAATACCACTGCTTTTAGATTTTTAATCAATCCACTGATTAATTTTTTCTACATAACTTATCAGACCGCTGTACGCTATTTTTATACGAACTCCAATTTTGCACTTCGAACCCGCAGCGCAGCACTCATCACCGAAACCCTCGAACAACCGCTATTAGACGCACGCGGAAATGTGGCGCACTTATGTCATTTGGATCGCATGAAGAACGTGTACGCGCGATGCATTGTCTTATCGTCCGGATTACGAAATTCCTCGCGGCCGCCTGTCTCTCGCGCGTAGATATGGAGCGATGCGTCATGCTGTGTAATTCGTACATATACTCCGCTTTATCGGTGCACTTTTCTTTTCTTCTGCGACTCAAGGATTTTAATTATCGTTTATTGTTGCTTTATTGTGGATCGCAGGCTAAATATAGATTGTCGTGGGGTGGAAATGTTTGATTATGCAGTTTTTTTGATTTGAATAATTTTTATTTAAGGAGATGGCGGATTAATGAGTGTGCAACTGCGTATGTATTCTTACCGAGCGTAATTTTTGGCGTATCTTTTTGAGTTTTAAGTTTGTAGCAGTTATCGTGGTCGTTTCCTATTCTTCATTATATTTCGAATGCAATTAAAATCACAGGGAACAAAAATTGAACCGCAATACCAAAAAATATAACGTAGACATCTGCAATGATTCTACATAGTGTTCCTTAGCAGTATATTGTAATATTACTTTTGACTCATTGAGTACTTTTTGTAAAAATATAATGTTTTATTATCAATTGCATTTTGTTTTATAATATTTTGAATGAAATTAGAGTTTTCAAGAATACAGTAAAATTCTTTTTAGTGTAATTTTTTTTTAAAGTAACTTGCACATTTAATCTTTTTAAATAAAATTAAATGATAACAATTATCCTTTCATAATAAATAAAAATTGCACCTAAAAATCAATAGAATCAATAAAACCTCATGCCAACTAAAAAGCAATACTAATTTTTTTTTTTTTCATTTTCAGAACACTAACCATAACATACTCTAAAAAAACATCTAACCCACGCCTCCATTACCCCAATTCCCAGCTCACCCACATCACCCACGCCATACTCCATCTCTCCAAAACCTCGCATTATACCTCCCATCGCTCCAAATCTCAACAATATACCTACGACACAACTAAGCGCATCTCTTGTCTCCCGTCCGAATCAAAACAAAAGCCGGCCACTCTCGCGTTATTACACGCTCTTCTCCTCCTACTGCTATATATCCGCTTAATCCACATCTTCGCTGCTGCTGCTGCTGCTGCTGCTGCTGCGCGAGAGATAAGCCAGTCTGCGAAATGACGCGCCAACGGACGCTGCTTCTGCTCCTGGTACTCGGTGCCGCTTCCGGCAGGACGACTACCGATAGGCTGGCGGAGGACGAGGACGGTGCGGAGATGGGATACGCGGAGGGTTGCTACGTGTGCGGGGATTACAGGTGAGCGCGGTGTGATTTTTTTTTTTTTTTGGGTGGTCGTGATGTGTATTGTGGTGAGAAAAATATTTTGGTGGGTTTGTGATGTAAGAAAGAGAGTTTGAATTTTAATAAAAGAAATTGTATGTTATGTTGTGGATAGAATGAATAAAGATATGTTGTTCTAAGGTCTTTTTATGTATAAACATAATAATAAATGCATCTCTTTTAATTAGTGAATTTTTAAGATATATTTTAAGATTAATGATTCCTTTCGAATTTATTTTTATAGTAGATATGTTGATAATGTCAGGGATAAAGACAATATTTTGTATATTTAGTAAATTGCGAATCGATATTGAAAATAAAACATAGAATTCATAAAGCACAGCATACATTCTTTGCATACACAGTATAGCAATAAAAGCGAATGGAAATCGAACGAATAGGTGAATGAATAGACGACTGTGGATTGAACTTGAATGAATCATTGAATAGAAGAATAATGGGAAATTCCGAATGTCCACGTTTAGATTATGTTCGGAGCTTCTGGATTTTCGGAAACCAAGTGATTCATTAATGTGAGAAACATGTTGTTTGATAAACGCTTTACGAAAACAAATAATCGAATGTTTGACGTTTCAGAATCCATGTAAAATAATTTTATATTTATTTGGTGCTTCAGTTGCTATTTATCTGTAGAAATATTCAATAAATGTAATGATGTTGAAATATATTTGATGATAAACGGTAAAACATTAACAATAATTTTTAGCAAACATTTTCGTATAATTAAAAAAATAGCATCAAAATACGTGACATCATTAAACTATTTCTATGATTCACACACAGATACATAATCCCAGATTACACTGAAACTTATCGTCTGTACTATAATTAACTAACGCTAAGGCGCATCACGATCAGCCGAGTATCGAATGTCTACTTTCCGGAATACTACTGACAATCGATAGATCAATTGAAAATAAACAAATTTTCCCATCTCACAAAGCACAAACTTATCTTCCTCACTTTGTATACATAATACATCTACTTCCTATACAAGTGCAACGCTCGAAAAGCTTCCACTGGCCCGCGCGCACGCATTTTTCACGGCGCATTATCTGCCTACGATTGCGCTCTCTTACTCATCGTTTTCGTGTTTACGCGATGTATGTACATACTCCCATTTTTTTTGTCTCACTTGCCCGATTCGAACCGTTCGAACTGCAACTTCGAATAGCGAGACAGCGAGACGGGGAGGTTATAGGAGATGTACTTTGAAGATAGTTGATACTATACGCACACTTGGGGAAAGTTTGAATAAACTTTGCATAGACTGTGTGCAAAGTCATATTCAGGAGAGAGAGCCGCAGCACAGTTTAGTTGTGGAGAAGTTGGAGCGAGCAGCGCGCACGTGTAAGTCCCGGCGTGTGATATTGTATTTCCGACGTTCGTGTGTAAGTTGAAAGTATAATATTGCGCGAGCGTGCAGGCTTGTTAGAGTTATGAATAATAGTTTATTGACGGGATCTGGTGAGACGTTTGGTGGCTTCTCGTAGAAAATTAACCATATTTTATATAGCTGATGTTGTGAATTAAATGGAAATATTTTTAGCCAAAATATCATGATACAAAAGGAATGTAAATGAGGTGCAAAAATACCATAATTTATTTCTTATTTGTATACAAAATTATGAAATGTGCATTTTTAGCCATAAAGTTAACTAAAAAATAGTTGACTTATGGTTAAAATTTCTACCAGGGTTTATTT
>JAPYZO010001369.1:0-29355 GCA_030522905.1 Torymus flavipes
ACACACGCAGAGATGTAGTCCAATCGCTAATCAAGCACAAGCACATCGTATTGTTGCCGAAGATGCGGGACTGCAGGGCAAAGAGAACCGCGGCAACCAGCGTTACCCGCCAACCAAGGATCGCACCCCGGAGCCGCAGCCTAACACGAAGCCGACTGCACCCTACAGCACTCTACAGGAGAAGAATGACGTCGACGACGACCTCGTACCCATCTCGAGCGACAGCGACATGGAGCTGGTGGGCCTGGGCCATGACCTAGCCTCAGCGACGGCAGCGAGAAAAAAACTCGAGAGACAAAAGTCGCGCAGGTCGTTACTAAAAAAGGCGCGAAAGAAGCGTCGGAAAAAGTCATCGTCCGAGCTGTCGCTATCGCCCTCCTCGGTAGATCTCGCACTAAAGGAGTCGATCCACCGGGTAGAGCCGGCGACACTGAAGAAGGACGGCGTAAGCCACTCAAAGGGTCGTCACCACTCGCCGGACAGAAAGAAGACGGCCCTAAGCAAGTCGCCGCCAGCCAGGAGGCACAGGTCGCCTGGCTTGAGGATACGCACCTCGCCTACGCTCAAAAAGCGCACGAGATCACCCAAGCTGAGAAAATCCTCGCCTCTGCGATTGCGGAAGCAAGCGCTTAAAAGAGCATCGCCGACATCGTCTCTGGATGTCCAGATCATGACCAGCTTGGTGGTGCCAACTTCGCGCGGCACCCTCAGCAAGCTCCTGAAAAAGGTCAAGAAGCACGATCCCTTTTCCAGCAAGACTAACGAACGCACCTCGCTCAAGGACAAGCTTAATAATATTATGAAGAACAAGGTGACGGAAACATCGCCGGCGAACAGCGAAGAAGTAGTTGGAAATGAGGAGGAGAAACCGATTAAAGAAATTGCTAAGGAAGAAGCACCGGCCGTTTCAAAGGATAAGGAAGAAGAGGGGACCAAGGAAAAGGAAACGGTAAAGGAGGAGAAGGAAAATAAAACGGCAAAGGAGGAAAAGGAAAAGAAAAACGAAGAGGAAAAAGAGAAAGAAGAGGAAAAAGAGAAGGAAAAGGTAGAGGAGAAAGAGAAGGAAAAGATAGAGGAAAAAGAGAAGGAAAAAATAGAAGAAAAAGAGAAGGAAAAGGAAGTTCCAGTTCAGGAGAATACTGAAGGCAACGAAGACGAAGAGGACCTCGTAGTGCTCAGAGAGATAGCCCTGCAGACGAAGCAAAAGAAGTTTGTCTTGCTTAGGCCCGACCAAATCAAGACTGAGCCCGTTGAGCAGCCACCCAAGCCGGTCGAACCGCCTAAACCGCAGCCGCAACCACAACATAGACTGCCAAACTTCTGCATGGATGACAACGACGAGGACCTGGAGTTGCGGATGATAGCTCTACGCTCCGCCGTGCTGAAAAAGCACCGCACACGTATGCAGTGCGGTGGACTAAAAAAAAAGCAGCAGCAGCAGTCGAAGAATGACTCCGGGACACCAATGCCACGCATCGAAAGCCCCTTCACTTCGACCTTTCTCGAGGACTTTCCACTCTTGGCGGAGATTTGCAGCCCGACGTCGCCGCTGAGCTTCAAGAAAGACACCTACGGCACTGAGGACATGGAGCTCGATTCCGACATGGAGCTCGACGCGGTGATTAGCGAGCCTGAGGCGGACAGCGGCAACGAATCCCCGTACTCACCCACCGACGAGCTCAACGCGACAGCAATGAATGCTACGGTAATGGTTACACCACAGCAGCAGCAGGTCGGACCGAATCTTAGTATGTACTCACCCTCGCACCCAACGGAAACGCCGGTGTTCAAACCCTTCGCGCCGCAGCAAGAGAAACTGTCAAAGGAGAATAATGCCTTGGATGGTAGCATTTTGGAGTTTGCCACCCACGAGTCGAGGCCATACTCTCCCACGGACGTAACGATCTACGATCCAGATCTCCCGGGCGTGCTCTCTGCTAAAGCCGCAATGCTCCAGCAGCAGCTGCAGCCAGTGCCACCGCCGTTATTACCACCACCGCCACCACCACTGGAACCTCCGCCGATGCCGCCCTTGAGTATGTTCACGCCGCAGCCGATGATGATTCCGACGAACCTGCTCAACCATTTCTGCGATCCTACGATGGCTTCCATGGCGCCCATGAACAACTTCACTGCAATTCACCAATCGATGAATCCGCTGATGATGCCCGCGGCGACACCGCTCTTCGCCTACCCGGCACCGCCCACCTCTACGACGACCATGTGCATGTCCACCAGTAGCATGACAGTGCCAGCATCGCAGCCACAGCCACCCCCGCCGATGATGGAGAGTGCCAACGTCACGAGCGAGCTGGATGATTTCGGCGAAACGGATCTTGACGGCAGTCCCCTAGTACCCATCGATAAGGACAGTAGTAACCAGGTGTCTTCGTGGCCGCTTATTGGAGAACCGTTGTATCTGCAGGGAATCCCCGAAATCACGCAGTCCGAGCTGAGCAAAGTACCAACGCTAATGGAGCACAATCTAGTCCCCGCTACAGTATTAAAGACTAATCCCCAACTACAAAAGCAACCCATCAAGAAGCTGCCGCCTCAGCAGCACGAGCAGACGAGCGAACATCTGTTTAGAAACGCGGACATGAGGCCCGTGCCGCTCGAGACTGACCGAATCCAAATTAACTGCAGCGGCAGTAGTATTCCGACATTCAAACCTATAAAGCTGCAACCGGCACTGAAGAAAATCGTGATCAGGAAGTCGGCACTAGCCTTCAACTCGGCTCTTAATGAAGAGTCATGGACGGTTGTACAGCAGGAAATTGGAGAGGAGCAGAAGGAAGAGGTAGCAAAAGTAATCAAGAATCCGAAAGAATCTAAGAATAAGAGGAGAAGAAGACGGAGGAGCACGTTGACGAGGAGAAGTCTGAAAGAAATAGAGAGGAGGAAGACTCCACGTCGCGAGGTCGATGATCGAGTGCTCAAAGAGAAGAACTCCAAGTTACCTGGTAACCTTTCCACGCAAACGCACGAGTCTAGTAAAGTCGACGAAGCACAGAAGAAGAATTCACCGATGATCGAGGAGAAACGAAGGAGAGCCAGCATTGACGACGACGAAGATACGCTCAGAAAGTTACTTTTGGCATCGTTGGAGAAAAGGAAAAAGGACCATCCAGAAGGAAGTAAAACTCAGACGGTTGCGACGCTATCGACCGACGCTACTCCAACGATAATGGATGAAGATAGTTCCAGGGTAGCCTCTCCCGTCATTCCCACGTCTGAAAAACTTGTTTCGCCAGCAACGACAAGTACTGCCAAATTAGAAAATACTTCCAAAGTTGCTTCTAGTCAAATCCCGAAACCCACGGCAGTTGTCACGACCACAACGACGAATTTCACAACGACAGTAACAGCGACGACCACGACAACGAACGGAATAAAGAGGCTGTTTCCAGCATCTATTCTCACTTCTTTAAACGAGCAACCCCCGCGCAAGCTTGTAAAGAGGACGAGCATGATACCGGCCTCAACGAAGGTTGTGAACAACGCCAAGCGCTACCAGAATCTCTTGCTACAACGAAAACTCGCCCAGCAAAAAGGACTCCAACCCGCTACGAAGTCGCGCTTCAAGGTGAACAACAACGGCCTGCAGCGCTCGGCGAGTCCGAACGTTCCGCCAAAGATGACCACAGAGTTCCAAAGGATCGTAATCAATCTGAACGAGGATACTGAGAGCGAGTCCGATATCGACGAAGCACGCGCTAGGGTTAGTCCAGTCAAGTCCAGACCACCACTAGCTATTCCTACAACGGATTTTGAGAAGAGCGTCGATCAGTTCTTAAAGAACGTGAGGCAGCAGCAGGAGCAGATGGCGAAAAAGTCACCTGGAGGGAGCAGGAGTCAATCCCCAAAATCCCAGCCAATTTCAGCCATTAAAAAACTCATTCTTCCTCCGCCAGTGACCATTGTTGCGGTAACGGCTACAAGTGTCACGACGACGAAGACGACCCCAAGTCTCGTAACGCCGAAAGTTACGGTTACGAAAACGACCAGTGCCGCGAGCTCTGCAACAACGAATACCAAGAGTACTTCGAGTTCTACTGTCATCAGCTTAGCGAAAGAAAAGGTGGTTTCTAGCAAGCCAACGCTCTTAAAAGTCCGTTCTAAGTTGGATAGTCTATCAAGTACACCTCAGGTGAGTTTTGTTTACATCGTAATTGATGGATTACTTATGAACGTTATAATAATTATTTTTCCGTTTTCAGGCCGTAAAACACTTGCCAGCGTCCCAGCAAGAGGAATATCGTCGATTAAAGTTGCAGATTCTTGAGCGAGAAAGATTAAAGCTACAAAAGTCGAAAGAATCCGACGCGATTTCTGCAATAGCTCAAGCTTCAGTCAAGAAAACTGTAAATACGTCTGTTACTACGCCACCTTCATCACCATCGTTGACACCTGCGTTAGTTTCATCCACTTCGAAAGCTACCCCGAAACCATCGGCTACTATCACTTCTCCATCGATCAATCCATTAACTGATACTACTGCCTCAGAAACGAAACCGTCAGCAATCCTAACTTCTCCAGTAGCTAAACCATCGACTGCCGCGGCATCTCCACTAGCTAAACTGTCAGCAATCGTAACCTCTCCAGTGGTCAAACCATCGACTTCCACAGTACCTCAAGTGACTAAATCTCCAGCTATCACTAATTCGCCACTGGAAAGACCATTGGCTGCTATGACAAATCCACTTGCTAAAACACGAGAACTGCTGACGCTAAATAAAATAATACCAAAGACACAGCTCGTAGCAACCATAAGTCCCATGTCCAAGCTAAATATGGAGAAGTCTATCTTAGCAAGTAAAGCTTCATCTGTCACAACTACAAAGATAACTCATTCCACGGCAAATGCCAATCAGGTCAGCACTCTGCCCCAAACTGCCTCAACTATCTTTACTAATAAATTAAATATCGTGGCAAAGCCAAGCACAAGTGGCACGATGAGAACTACGGCTAAGGTAACTAAGGCAAGTACGTCCAATGGCCAAGCGGCAATTCTTAGTAAAATAAATGAGACTTTGAACAACCATAAGAAGCAAGTTACAGCTGTTGCTCACAAAGTTTCTACTTTAAGAATATTAACGAAAGATCAAATCAATCTCAAAACGACGCGTAATCAAGAATCAATGTCAAAATTAGGAAATCGTATGCTTATGGTCAATCTAAATAGATCCGTAGACAATAAATCTAACAATTTCCAAGCCGAAAAATTAATAAAAATAAGCAATGATGATGCGAAAGACATTCCCACAAACGATACGTCGACATCGCTGAATATATCCCGTAGCAGTATAGAAGAGCCTTTATCGTCTAATGTTGGTAAAACGAAAAAAAGTTGGGAGGATTATAAACAAGACATCAATAATGAGGTTCAAGCTCTGTCACGGCTGTCATTCGAAGAACAGAAGAAAATCTTGTATAAATCTGAACAGGAGTTAGTTAAAAAAAGGTACATTTATTACAATATTACTGATACCGTTATTAAATGTATAATTAATTTTATTTTAATTTTTAAAGACACATCGTGTTGGACGATATCTCAGAAATGTCGGGCAATCTTCGCGAATGGGAATTCGAAAGAGATGTACAGAAGAGATTAAGCGATCATATTAAGAAACTTCGTGAAGAGCTAAGGCTAGCTGAAGAACAGCTGGAACAACAAAAAGAAAAAATGAGTGCTATTCAACCAAGAGTATCACTATATCACGAAAAAATCAATAGTGGTCGGAAAGAATGCTTTAGGTTATCCAAAATATGCAATGGTCTTGGACAACAAATTCAAGGGTCAAATTATGAGTATGTCGTTGATAATTTTACTAAAAAATATCTTATAATGTTTTACAGTATAACTTTATATACAAACCATATTTTCGATTATCTAAGTCGCGCAATGAAAAATAATATTTATAGCACGGCGTGATCTAAGTCCGCACTTAGGTCACGCCTACCCATGACTTAAGTAGTCCATTATTTCACGGCGTTTATCGCACTCGCTACGCTCGCAGCGGACTTAGATAATCGTGCTATAACATAGTATACGATACTTACGACTTCAGTAACCCATCACACGACGTGAAATAATGGGCCACTTAAGTCACACGTATTGTAATATACTATTATACTCCGTTTGATATCTTTTAATTTGCGCTCATTGAATGAAGAAAGCTATCTAAAAATTAAGGATTAATAATTGGAAATTTGATTTGTCAATATAACGGGATGTAATAAATACAGTTTTTTGTAATATAAAAATCATAATAGTACCGCGTTTGTTACAGTGTAATTGTAAAAGTTACAAATTAATCATTTATTTTAAAAAATTCGAAATTAGTAGCTCTTTAGAGGTTTAGATACTAAATGCAATTTAATACATCTTTAATGACAATTAGATATTACTGTACTCTTTCCGAGTGATATATTACTCTGCTTTTTTAATATTGTTTAAATAATATTTTTTCAATCAAATTTCAGAATTCCTACAGCAGCTGCGGATCTTTTAAATACTAAAATCAAAGAAATTGCTATTCATACTCAAAAATTGCGTAACAAAAAAGTTCAAACTAAAGAAACTATTCAAAGTAATAATTCGGTAAAGACTGATAAAACGGGAAAAAAAAATAAATCCAAAGGTTTAGTTAACTCTAAAAGCAAAAAATCTGCAAAAAAAGAAAAATGCGCGAATAGTGAGACTAAAATTTCGGTGTCGGAATCTAATTCAAACTCAATTGCCGGAAATATCACTATGTTGGAAAATAATTCTTTTACTGATAATAATACTGCAAGTATGAACTCAGAAAACGTGAATCACATTAATAATCAAAGTAATGAAATGAAATTTAAGATAGAAAATTCGAGTATTTCTTACGAAAATAATAGTATCGAACTTGAACCATTATCAGGAACGGTCGTTACACCCCTGAATTTAAATTCGGTAAATGATTTAAATAATGAAATAATAAATAAAAATACAAGTGAAATTTTAGACACTAAAAATATTTTAAAGACGGAAATGGAAGAACAATCAATAATAACTACAGTTAAAGATGAAATTAGTTCGGAAAATGTATATGAAAATGAAACGGAGGCATCCCCTGCGCAAGTTGCTGACAGTGAAACTGTGATTTCTATAGAAGCTAACACCATTTTACCAACAATTCTATTAACTTACGTAGAACAATCAAATAAATCCGAGCAGATTTCACAAGATATTAATTCGGAAAATACAAATCAATTAACAGATCCAATTATTGAAAATTCGATCTCAAATAACACACAAAATGAAAATTTATTGGATGAAAATTTATTTAGTGTCACCGATAATAAAGAAACGACTTCATTAGACGAAAGTGATCAATTAAAAAATGAAAATTCGTTAATAAATGCTCCTGTTGAAAATTCAATTTTAGTTCAGGCAAATCTTGAAAATGAAAAAGTACAACAAAATGAAACTATTGAAAATGATTTCGAGAAATCATCTGAGAATAGTTTTACAAAAACAGATTCGGTCACGGAAAATAATATCTGCATTGAATCTCTAAATGCACCACCAGTATCAGAAATGAATCAAAATAATACAAACTGGCCTTTAGAAAACATTACAAATAATGAATTCAATAATTCATCAATGGAAATTGATGCTGAAAATGAGAACTGTAATGAAGAAAATGTTGAAATGGAAGTAGATATAATGGCTAATGATCCAAGGATTACAAATACAATTATGGAACTAGAAAGCGTTGAAAATAATAAACAGGAGGAATCTATAGGAGAACTAAACGTAAACTGTGAATCAGAAAATACCATTGAGGACAATGAACTTGATACTTCTGAAATCTGTGCTGATACTGGACATTCCACTTTTATGGAAGAAATAGCTTTATTAGAAATGGCAAATGAAACAGAAGTTCCAGATACAATTATTTATAAAGTAAAATCTGCTGCAAAAATTGAGGAATCCATACAGAACCCATCTATACAGAAAGAGAATTCTCCAATAAAAGAGCAGGAAATTTTAAGAAAAGGAGCAGTTCAGCCATATGAATCAATTTTAAAGCACCTGCAAGTACCAAGGTAGGTTAAAGTATACATCCAACTCAATTTGATCAAATTTATAGTACTTGTATAATCAATATTTTATAGGGTAACTAAATTTTTTTTTTATTTATCTTTTTTTTTGTACATTTTGTTGAATAACTTTTACGATTATTATGTTTTGCCTTCTTTAAATATCTGATAATTATTTTCCGTTTCCGTTAATTTTAAATGAAAATTTTATTTTATATCATATTGCCATAGTTTTTGTCTTATTTTTTCTTAACCATTATTCTATGCTAATTTTTTATGGTTCTAAAATTTTATTCGTTAATTAAATCGTTTTAAAATAAACTTTATTTGAAAAAATAACATGCCATTTTAAAATTTTTAATTTTAAGAAGTGTGAATAGCCGAAAAGTTGCAGTGATTCTAAAACGAAATTTTGTATTACTTTTTCTAATAATATTCAGGAACAACAAGATCGACGGAATCCTTTGTCCTTATGAACTCATGGGTACCTGTAATGATGGAGACTGTCAATTCATTCATCAATCCACTAGTCATTGTCGATAACGTTTAGTGGCTAAGGCTCGTGGAGTATTTTTTATACGTAAGGTGGTTCTAATTTGTAGATAGGCGTCCTGTGCCCTTTGTTATTTCTATATTTGTCTTTTTATAATTATAATGCGTAAAGATAAAATAATTATTAAGGTTTCATATGCAATAAATTCGAATTTCTAAAATGTTTTATTTTTTACAAAAAATTTCTTGCAAAAGAACCCATTGTCAACTAATAAATTCAATAAAAATAGTATATTATGCACCTAGGGAGTAAAAATAAAGAATTTCCCAGATCGCATGTAAATTGTCACCCGAGCCAAAGGCGAGGGTGACAAACATGCGATCTGAGACGTTCTTTGTTTGCTCCCGTGGTGCATATACGATTTTTTGCCTAGTGAGGATAAAAGTACAACTTTTAAGATCGGGCGCCGGGAGCAAAAGTGGTACTTTTGACCCGCTAGATAAAAAAAAAATAAAACATTTTAAAATTTGAAGGCCTACAAAGCCTTTATTGTATTTCTCTGCTTAATATTAAATTTTAAAAAAGTGATAAAATATTGGTTTTCATATAGTTAAAATATTATCACAACTTATGCTGTGTTCATATATTACTATGTCGTTAACGTGAAAAATGTTGTAGTGTGAGACAGTGGTGAAAAAGCGCCCCCACGCCCAGCTGGAGAGTCTTGATCGTGCATTTGGTTTCAGGTATTTTTTAAAGAGGCTTGTCAGAACCACACTGTGATACGAATGCGCGTTGTCGGACGAGGCCTCGTTTCGCAGCACCACTGAAGATTGGTAAGTCGCCTTCGTAACTCACAGGAACTTTTATACGGTGATATAGTACCTACTTGTTTCTTAGATCTCTGCAAAAATTTTTATGTCGGTCGAAATTTGTTTTTGCTGGTTCATCGCACCTTTTGTTATCGCAGTTACTTTATTATTTTTTCACTCTAAAATCAGAAAAAGCTTAACTACATAGTTGCTAGGTGAATAAAGGCAATCGTTACAAACGTTATTTTTATTATTATTTTTTTTTTCTTAATATATTAAGATTGTAAAAATTTATAAATATGTAAAAAAAAGACGTCTTAGTGGTAAGGAATTAAAGTTGTTGCCATGTAAATAATTATTATTAAATCGTTAAGAAAATTTCGTTAAAGAAGTTTTAAAGCTCCTGAAGTGGATTATGGATAAACTAGAAAAGCACAACGGACGGTTTTGATTTATGTATTATAAAAATACATAAATACCTCATAGACGTTAAGTGAGAAGATGTACGTGTAAAAGATAATAAAAATTAATTTTTTTTAACTGTTGCGTATTCATTTATTTCGCCCTTTACTATCCATATCCTATCCCTTTATGAATCCTACAATTTTTCAGCCAAATAAATGTTATTATTTTTAGTTTTTCCATTTTTACCTTTTTTTTAAATGTTCAAAATCAATACCAATATTTTTTTGCAGTACGTGACGTTCAATTTTATTTTTCACTTTGCACAATCAAAAAAATCCTTTTAAAATCAACAAATAAAGAAGCCGCTCCAGACTGATTTTTAACAAAATCGAAGAAAATTCCACGAGACTAAGAGAGCTTTCCGTACGGAGCCTTGGGAAACTCATCGCAGCGCTTGAACCATGGCATGCGATTTTCAGCCCTGTATTCATCCCAACGCTCGATCCAGGCGTTGGGACAGATACGTGTGAAGACGTCCTTAAACCAGGTACAGGCTTCGTGGCCCTCGCCGAGAAGGTACTCGCACTGATAGAAGTCCGTGTACATCACGTAGCAGCGCACCGTCTGGTTTTGTTGCTGAAATCTTAATTAGTTTTTGGTTCATTATTGTTGTTTATTTTGTTGCGAAAAATGTAATTAATTCTTCTATTTTTATTTGTAAAAAAAAGAAAAGTAAGTACAAATCTTATTTAAAAGAAACCATTATTTCCAGATAAAAAAAATACAGCATAATCCTAAATTTGTACACATTTTTAAATAATTCTGTTGAGTAGGATTTAAAAGACCTTTAAAAACTTTTAAAATGCTTTGTAGCAGAAATTTTTAATAAATAATCAATAAACATTCTGTACTACAAGATTTTTCTTGAAAATTAGCCTCTTCAAAATAACAAATGGATCATGACCAGGAGATCTGATAGTTATCGGCGTATCATCTACCTTTTTCTTCGGCGCGCAAGGATCTTCCTCGTCGTCTAACACAATGCCAGCAGGAGCATCTCCATTTTCATTCGATACATTTCTAGTCTTAAAAAATTTACTATTATGTTTCTCATTTTTATTTTTTTGCGACATTTTTTATTGTGATCTTATGCGACATGTGTTTCGAACGGAAAAAGGTTTATTTTAGTTCTGCCATAAGTTCGATACTTCAGATCTATCTATGACAACAGATCTTCTTTTATTTTTAAGCGAAATATTGCCATTTTTTTTTTTTTTTTTTTTTTTTTTTTTTTTTTTTTTTTTTTTTTTTTTTTTTTTTTTTTTTTTTTTTTTTTTTTTTTTTCTTTTTTTTTTTTTTTTTTTTTTAATACGTTCTATTTACAAGTATATAGATGTATATTCTAAAGTGTTAAAAACTATTATACCTGACAAATCATTAAAATAAAATTATAGTGATATATTTAATAAACTCATAAAAAAATAAAAAAAATTTCTCAGATATCATGCCTAATAAGTACCGTCAGCAATTCAGCATACACACCCATGAAAATGTCATTTATCTATTTATATCGTATTTGTAGTCGACACGGGCAGAGCTGCAGTCTGCACAGTGCTTTGTGCTTATAATATGTGTACACAAGAAAAAGCCATCAGCTGCGCGCGCTAGAGCGAGCGAATGGTACATGCCACGTCGAAGAAGCGGTTTGCGGTGTTCCGAAGAGATGTTGCTAAAACTTTGCGCAAAGTGAAAACCATTGGAATTGCTTTTTTTTATTAACATGTCTCCCGAGACACTATGGCTCTACTTTGTTGCGCTTCTGTTGACGCTCGCGGTGCTGGTGAGTATTGATGGTCCGATAATGAGGTTATATTTTGGATGGTAGTTTTGCCAATTTATTTCAGCATGTAATCAAAATGATTGTGCATGATGTTGTATAAAGGTAGCTTTTAAATATTAAAAAATAGAAAAGCAAGTTTATTTTCCTTATTATGACATATTTTCGCAGTCGAAGGGAGTTCATTACTTATTAGCAAGTTTATAGATCATTACTGACATAATGTTTGTTTTCTTTTTCAGTTTCTTATAACAGTATTTGTAATATGCAAATACACAGATCCTTATCCAAACATGCTTCGATACAAAGATGAAAAACATTATCTTGACCCAAGAACAGGGGAAAAGAGAGCATTCCCATCCTTGGAGGATGACTGGAGTGTAAATATCAGTGTTATTGTACCTGCATACAATGAAGAAGAAAGACGTAATAATAATTCTCATAAGTTATTTTTAATTTAAAGTAATATTAACATTAAAGTTATAAAGCAAATTTCTTTTGTATCACAAATATTAATCAAAAATGTAATAAAAAAAATATTGTAGTTTATTTTACTTTATAAATTGTGACTTTAGGAAATTTTAATAAATTCATATGTTTCAGTGCCACCAATGTTGGATGAATGTCTTGAGTATTTAGAACAACAAAAAAAGTCAGGGCTTTCTTATGAAGTAATTGTAGTTAGTGATGGAAGTACTGATAAGACTGTTGAGGTTGCGCATTCCTATGCTAAGAAGTATGATGCTGTGCGAGTGCTAGCTTTAGTAAAAAACAGAGGAAAAGGAGGTGCTGTAAGACTGGTTAGTTTCATATGGCTTTTTTTATTATTTTTTGTATCATAAATTAAGCATAATACTTTCGTTTTACATTGCAGGGCATGCAAAGTGCCAGGGGTAGCGTTTTGCTGTTTGCTGATGCAGATGGTGCTACAACGTTTAGCGACTTACAAAAATTAGATGAAAGTCTTAGAAGTGTTCTAGGATGTAAGACAACTTTTTAGTACTCATTTCATAAAAACAAAAGTTATTTCGATTTTAAGTTATACTCTTGTTCTTCATTTTTCTAATTTTTAAAAGAATAATACAAACTTAATCTAATTACAATAAATTTAATTTAATTTAATAACAAATCTAAAATTGAATTTTTTTTTTATTTCAGTTGATTACATCAATGCACCTGATAAGACATCGCTCTGTCATGCCATTATCTGTGGCTCTCGAGCTCACTTGGAAGAGGAAGAAAAGGCTAAGCGGTCATTGTTCAGGCTATTCCTGATGCATGGCTTCCATTTTCTTGTCTGGTTCTTCTGTGTCAAAAGTGTACACGATACGCAATGCGGCTTCAAATTGCTCACGCGCGAATCCGCACGTCAAGTTTTTACTGCCTTGCACGTTGAACGTTGGGCTTTTGACGTCGAAATGCTGTACATTGCTGAATCTCTCAAGATTCCTATTACAGAGGTGGCCGTCGAGTGGCAAGAAATTGAGGGATCTAAAATCGTGCCTGTCTGGAGCTGGCTACAGATGGGACGAGATCTCATGTTGATATCCCTGAGATACAAGCTTGGCGCATGGAAAATCGCCAAGCTAAAAGTGAATTGAAAATCTAAATACTAATCATGACGAAATTAAAGAATGAACAGATAAATAAATTTTTACACTCGTAAAATGTACATTTGTGATTAGCTCAAATTATAATTATCAATACCTAGGTATGCATTTACTTTTTAAAACGCAAACTAAAAATAAAAATGTCATATTGACAATTGCTTTTGTAATGAATGTGAGTTTCACAAAAATTTTTAATTTTCCTTTTTAGGAAGATTGTAAATTTGTACTATTACAAAACTCAGTCTTGTTCTATTACAAAATTTTAATGCATATAGAGAACTTGTACTTTAATTATATTTCATCTATATCTTTTATAGAAGTGTAAATAAAATTAAAGATTTTGACATCTTTATATTTGTATTGTAAAATACTGTTATTCCAGTAAGTATGTATAATAAAATTATAGGTTTAAAACTTGATTTAAATTAAAATTAAGTTTTATACTAAAAATTAAAATTTGTCAATATTGTGTTTTTCTAAATCCTTAAAATAATTTATAGGTATTATATGAAAGAAAAAATAATACAAAAAATATTTTGATAACATGTTTATATGCAGACCATATATCTTTGGTTTTTAAAAAGGGAGGCCAATATTTATTGTTTACTTTATTTTATCTCGTTTAATAATATTTACCCGATTGACTATATATGTTTCGAGAAACATAAATTTTAAGGTATAAATAAAATCATGACTCATTAAGTATAGACAAGAAAATATAGAATCATAAAATAGTTGGTTCATTCAACTTTTAAATTGAATTATTTATTTCGGGCATTTAATTATGTAAAGTCACGTGTTCCTATTTTTAAATGCCAGCAGCAGTATACAAAAAGTGCCTATGACCTATATTTCCGATTCCCAAAAGAAAAATCAGCCCATCTCATTGATCGAAAACAAACATATTTAGGGTGGGTTTTCCCCCTTTTTCGCAGAGACGTGCGTGATGTGTGTTTACCATATACGCGTAAGTTAATGTGTCTATCACATGACCCCCCCCCACGTCAGCGTGACGTCGCAGCTAGAAATTGTTAGCGCGGGGCGGGGATATCCGTACTGTATAGGTACACACGCATAATTTCGTCATCCTAGGAAAACGCGCGATTCGACGACGAGGCATCGCCGACGAAGGTATAAGTATTATACCAACAGTTCGCCCGCGTCGTCGCGAAGGTTGGGTGTGTAGCACAGCGTTTATACTACTTCCGCGCACATATACCGTTTTTTTGCGCTCAGCGCTCTTTTTTCAGCCGGTGCCGAGGAGCAGTGCGCACAAGGTCAGCTGCGCTCGTACATAGTATAATAGGAGGAGAGAAAGAAATAGGCAGTAAAAGTTCGCGCAGTCAATAGGGAAAAATGTCGTTCGTATCGCCGATGCCGAGCCGCGAGTTCCTCTGGGACGTGTTCCAAAGGTAAGAGGAGCGTACGAATATAACGGGTCCCCTGTTGCGTGCTGTACTTATCTGTGCACCTGACGTGGCCTCATTATTTCCTACCGATGATTCATATGGCCCATGCTCACTCGCTATTTTGAATGCCGGATTGCTTCGCTCCGGGCCATACCGCATTGTTTAGATAAGCAGTCTCGGATTACTGTACTCGAATTTCGTTGTTCCATTAATTTTCTCTTTCCAATAGGTACGGTCCAACCAAAGATTTGGAAAATTAAACACAATTATATTTTTTCATTTATTTTTCATACTTTGTTTACCTTTTTAGACTTAATATGTAATCATGCTTTAGCATAAGAGCTTAACTTATATAGCATACAATTATTAACTGTTAAAAAGGCAAATTGTATTTCAGCATTAATTGATATGATATTAATTGCAGAGTTGATAAGGATCATTCTGGAGAAATCACTTCTGATGAATTACAACAAGCACTTTCTAATGGAACATGGACGCCCTTTAATCCGGAAACCGTTCGTTTGATGATTGGTAATTTATATGTGCTTTGCATGCTTTGAAAGTAGAGTTTATTTTTCTTTTTTTTTTTTTTTCAAAGTATACAGTAAAAATAATTAAAAAATCTTAATAATATATTCATACTTAAAAAATTCTTACATTGACAAACATATTTTTTTTAAATTAAAAATAATTATACTTCATTTCATAAGAGCAAGTATTTAAAATTTTTACTGTCTATTTGTATGGAAAAATATTATCATATTACCAGTCAGTAAAATGGCTATAAATATTGATATAAGGGCAAGGTAAAATATATGTACACTTTTGCCTATTGCTTCATTTTATCCGTGCAGGTATGTTTGACAATGACAAACCAAATGAAAATTCCTCAGGTATGTTCGATAAAAAGAATACTGGTACTGTCAGTTTTGAGGAATTTGGAGCCCTTTGGAAGTATGTCACAGATTGGCAAAACTGCTTTAGATCTTTTGATCGGGACAACAGCGGGAACATAGATCGCAATGAACTTAAGAATGCCTTAGTCAGTTTTGGATATCGTCTGTCAGATACAATTATAGATACACTTGTGCGAAAATATGATCGAGCTGGTAGAGGAACAATTTATTTTGATGACTTCATTCAGTGCTGTGTTGTTTTATATGTAAGTAAACTAATTTGATCTCAATTTTTATTTTGTGTAATATTTTCATAGTATCTCAGTAATCTTATACTTTATTTTTGTACTTTTAGACATTAACTTCAGCTTTCCGCCAGTATGATACAGACTTGGATGGTGTTATCACAATTCATTATGAACAGTTTTTAGGCATGGTCTTCAATTTAAAAGTATAAGAATCCTAAAGATAACAACTTATGTATTCTGGCTAGCTCACTATTGCCCACGTTCAAGTTATTTATATAAATATTAAAATTTGTGTGTATTTCAATAATTGGTCGTTTCGCGAAAAATATTTATGAAGTTTGCCAAAATTTTGCCAAATGTTAGGTGCTTGAAAAGAAATTTTAAAAATATTTACGAATTTTATCTTCTATACTTCATATTAAATTATATTGTGGCTTGGCCTATATAAGTTTGTGTGTGTATGGAACATATGATGTGTTATATAAAACTTTATAAAAATACATACATGTATCATGGTTACTACAAATAGCCTAAAAAATTAACTTATGGAAAAAAAACATTCCTATTTACAAGCTAAAAGAGATTTAATAACAGTTTTCTTAAAAAATAAATTAAAAAATAGTTTTTTATAAATTATATCTTGCTAAAAGTAAGATTTAAAAACTAATCCAACTTTATAAAAACTTATAAAGAGCAAAGGCAACTAAAACTTTTGTTGCAGCAAGAACAAAATACTTTGGAATGTGATAAAACACAAAGTCAATCAAAATACTGACACCAACCTTTCCATTTAAATGTATTATTTTAACAAAATAGTCCTCCATTTAATGAAGTTTTCATTAAAATGTTTATTATTTATTTTAAGAAGTTCTTGATGAAAGTGTTAATTGCGTGATTATATACATTTATCTTATACATACGTATATCCTCAAGTATTTTTACATGTAAATATTTTTCTATTTGTAATTTTCTGTAATGTAATGAATGAATTGTAATTGAAATATGAAAATAAAAATTTTATTATAAAATCATTATCATAAATTTTCTAAAAATAATCCCTTATATATAATTATTATAATTAAATTATTTATATACATACATATAATTATTATATTGGGTATTTAGATAAAATTGTAAATTCTTATACTTATAGGTAGGTCCACTGCCCTCTTGGGAATTTTAGGACTTTAGGTTCCACTCAGCAGTCTGCACCGTCCCATTTTATTTTAATTTAAAACCACGCTCGTCTGATTGGCTAATTCTGTTGTATTGCCTACTACAGTAGGTACCTACTTACTGCCTATTGAAGAGAAAGGAGTCAGTCAAACGCGGCAGTGACAACGGCATTTGTCAAAAGACGGAAAGACATAGGTGGTTTTGGTTAGGTAGCCAATTGAAAAACGAAGAAAAGGCACAGGAAAATTGATTAGATATCAGCGAGCGACATCTTTCATAACTAAAATGATTTTTGAGGTTATATTTATCCTGTGAGTGCTAGAGCACAAAATTGACAAAGAATAGATGATAAGAATAGGTTTCTTATTTCGAAGATATGGTAGGAATTCAAGTTTACGTAAAACATTTTATGTATAATTTCATTGTCTAAAATAATAATTATTTGTCAAAGCCACACATGATGCTATCTAATTTTGTTGAAATAGCTGAAATAATATTAGCATGTATATTGTTATGTGTTGTATTTATACCTTTGATTGTTATAACATTTTTAAAGTTAAAATTTTCCAAAAATCGTCATAAAAAAAAAGAAAATGAAATCACTATTGGAATCTTCCACCCATACTGTCATGCTGGGGGTGGAGGAGAAAGAGTACTATGGACTGGTGTTCGTGCTTTACAATCTAAATACGAAAATGCACAAATTTATATTTACACAGGAGACTTAGATGCTGACAGAGATAAGATTCTTAATAATGTTGAAAAAGTATTTGATATAAAAGTGAAAGACAGTGTTAACTTTGTGTACTTGTTTCAAAGAAAATGGATCGAAAGTGATATGTATCCATACTTCACCCTACTTGGTCAGAGTCTGGGATCTGTTTGGCTGGGTTATGAGGCTCTCAAACTTTTCCAACCTGATATATTCATTGATACAATGGGTTATGCATTTACATATCCACTTTTTAAATATATAGGAGGGTGTAAAGTAGCCTGTTACACGCATTATCCTACTATATCAGTAAACATGTTGCAGAGTGTATATAGAAGAGTTATTGCTCATAACAATCGTCAAGTCATAGCAAGAAATCCATTCTTAACAGCAGGGAAAATTATGTACTACAAAATTTTTGCTTTTCTATATGGCCTTGTTGGTAGAACAGCTGATATTATAATGGTCAATTCTACGTGGACCGAAAATCAGATCAATTTAATTTGGAAAATAAATCCGGTGCAATGCTTTTGTATTTATCCTCCTTGTGATATTGAAAAGCTAGTCAACTTACCTTTAATAAATGATGAAGAAAAGGGCGATATTATTCGCATTGTTTCTATTGGTCAGTTTAGGCCAGAGAAAAATCATCCTCTCATGCTCAGAGCTATGTATGAATTAAGATCAATTGTAGATGAAGAAACTTGGAAAAAAATACGCTTAATATTAATTGGATCCACTCGCAATCATGAAGATGAAATCAGGGTAAAAGACATGCGAGACTTATCAAAACATTTAGCTTTAGATGAGAATGTAGATTTTTTGTTAAATATTTCATATTCAGAATTGATTAATGAACTACAACGTGGAATGATTGGCTTGCACACAATGTACAATGAACATTTTGGAATTAGTGTTGTTGAATGCATGGCTGCTGGTCTTATTATGGTTGCTCATGCTTCTGGTGGTCCAAGATCAGATATAATTGAAACACAAGCTGGATCTCAAACTGGATTTTTGGCTTATGATGCTGAAGAATATGCTCAAATTCTTGCTTATATTATTAATATGACTACTAGTCAAAGAGATGTTATTCGAAATGCTGCCAGAGCTTCAGTTCACAGATTTTCAACTGAACATTTTGAAAAAGAATTTGTAAGAACTCTTGAACCATTGTTTAGGTCAGAATAATACAAAGATTTAAAGCAAAGAAAAGAAATAAGTGTGTGTGTGTGTATGTGTAATATTTTAAATGAAATCTGTTAAAATATTTTTAAATATTTATATTTATTATAGTTAAAAATTATTTATTAAATTAACTTTAAAAATATTATTAAAATCCATTAAACATTTAACCAAATTTGTATTTTCTTTTTAAAAATAATTTAAAAATAAAAATTGAACCACAAATGTTCCTATAATGGACCAAAACTCCCTATTGTATAGTTAGATTGAACTGGAACATTTATGGATGATAAGGTTATGTTAGTATCTAGATGCATTCGACAAAACGTGGTGAAAAAGTGTTGTAAATCACGGCATTACTGAAATAATTAGTCCAAATATTTACGTAAAAATGGAGACAGTACTAGAATTATTAGATTATTTAAAAAGTTCTCCTATTACAATACCATTAACGTTACTGTTTAGTTATGGATTATATAAAGTTTTCAGGAGGAAACAGGTACAGAGTGTCAAAGAAAAAGTACGTTTGATTTTTTATTTACTATGTTGTTAATGTTTAGAGAATAATCTTTAATTTTTGAATGTTATCTTTAATTTGTATTAACTTTATTTATTAGGATTTCTCAGATGAATCATCATCGAGTTCAATTGGTGAAGAGGATAGCTATTCCAAACTGGTTTTGGTTGTTAGAAATGATTTGAAAATGGGAAAGGGCAAAGTTGCAGCACAGTGTGCACATGCAGCAGTTGCAGCTTATAAACAGGCCAAAAAGCATCCCAGTGTTTTAAAATCTTGGGAAAACTGTGGCCAAACTAAGATTACACTCCGAGTAAGTGTTATATTTGATATATGATCTCGTGAATCAATTTTGGAAGGAAACTAAAGTCTCATATTTTTAGTGTGAAACCGAAGCTGAATTATTAGAACTACATCAAACTGCAAGAGCAATAGGACTACTCTCAAATGTTGTTCGTGATGCTGGCCAAACTCAAGTTGCACCTGGTAGCAGAACAGTATGCGGTATTGGTCCAGGACCATGTGAACTTATTGATCAAATAACTGGACATTTGAAATTATATTAATTTCGATTGTCCCACAATAAATTTAAAGGTTACATAATTAATTCATTAATTAAGAATTAATATCATACCACTGGTTATATCAACTACAGTTTGTAGTTTTGATTTTCCTTTTTTAAATGTTTACTGACATACTAAACATTTTAAGTAAAAATTTGTATTTTTACAATACATAAAATCTCTGAAATATCATTTTCTCCATACATTTAATATAAGAAAAGCATTTAGAAATAAATTTATTTAAAAAAGTAAACACAGCTATTTAATGATTCCAAAATGAACCAATTTTTTTTATTATAATTTCGCATAAAATATCTTATGTCTATAATATTCAAATTTTTTTATAATACATTTTCTACTAAAAATATGGACGGCACAATTGTATTAATCACAAGCTATTTTAATCAATCTTTGCATTAACAAAATGAAGTAAAATTTAATGACATGTATTTAAGCTGTTTCAAATATTGAAACAGGTTAAAAATGTAAACATAAAATTCTTGCTCTCTTTTTCATTTTTGTTACCATTCCCATACCATAACCCTGATGGAAGAATTCATTATCAATTTATTTATTTATTTATTTAAATATTAAATTCCTAAGAAACAATGTAAAGTTTTTACCATCTTTAAAGACTACTTCAATAGAAATGAATGGGAATTTTCCCACCAAAGGAATCATGAGCCCTATAGGCTTAATACGTTAAAAATTTTCTTGAAATATTTTAGGAAATCATCAAATATAAAAATAAAAACGTTTGCTAAAAGTCCGTCAGATTAGAGGACATTGTTTCCGAGTAGTAATATTTCAATATTGGTTTTGTTTTGACTAAAGAAACTACATATACTTATGTATAGATATATACCTTCAATACAGAAATCTGACGGACGACTAGCAGAGGCGAAAAAAAAAATTATATACAAAAACTGTAAATAGATTTTAAATGTATAAGTACATAACATTGAATATGTTCTCATATCCACATAATTTTTTAAATATCAATAAAAATTTTTTAATTTTTCGTCATTCAAAATGAGACGCAAAAATATTTTCATAAATAATAATATTATTCATTCCCAAAACATTCCTAGAATATTTTCATATAAACAAGGATACATCATTGATATTCATAAATAAAATGACAAACAAGGGAACTATAATAGTAAACAAAAATTCTCAAATGGAAATCGGAATATACTGGATTTCTTTAAACTTCTGTAAAAAATCTCGAAATTTTTATAAGTTAATTATTTACAATATGTGTAAAAGAAATAATAAAATAATTAACATAGTCAGTTCATAAATAATATAAAATTTTCGTATACACAAATTTCTTTCCGGTAATTAATCGATAAAAAAGGCAGAAAACCTCAGTTTTCTATATCAAGAGAAATATTATACTCTTGGTTTAAAAAAATCGTCGTATATTCCAACTTATTAGGATTCGCGATAATGAAGCTACAATGGCGGCGGCGGAGCTTTTCTACGCGGCTTGCCCGAACTTGTCGCGCTGCACTGAGACTCGGCTATCGATCTCCCGTCAGCCTCATCTCTGCGACACAGTTCGGTCTCGCTCTGAAGCCAATTGGTTGTCTGGCTCTGCCCCACGTTATTTCTAATAATCTGGGCTTGCTCCTCGTTCCCGGAAACCGGACAACCGCCTACCTCCTCGAGTAACTTGGACAGCGAGGGTGCTAGCCCCAAGCCCAAATTCCGCTCGTGGTACACATCGGAAATCGTGGGAGTAAGTTCGCGCGTCAGACTTGTCAGAGACGTGGCCAGATTCCTTATGTTGCTGTGAGGATGAAGGTGATGAGACGGTTCCGGTTTTTGCGCCACTTCTTCCTTAGCCGACGACTCGCTGATATCGGTGTTGGATACCGGTTGCGCGGGTTTCTTCAGGGTGGTGACGTTGCCGTTACCGAGTTCCGTACGTACGCTTAATCGTTCGAGTACAGTCGCGGGTAGAGCGGGCAGAGGTTGACGTCGCAGCACAGTGTTATGGCCGTTGTCCCAATCGGTCACGGACCCGCTAGAACTGGAGCCGGGCCTTGGACTGCATTGGTCGTTGTAAACGTTGCGAATTCGAGCTTGGTGATTGAGATTCAAACTCGGAGGAGGACTAGGAGCAAAACCTTCGCTAGGTTCATCTGCAATAGTTGTCGGGTTGCATAAAATAGAATGAGTATACTAAAAGACACGAAGTCAAAATTCTTAAAATGTTAAATTTTAACGAACCGTCATCAGCTTGACAATTAAGACGTTGAGTAGACATGCTAAGTGTTTCCATTGTCTTTCCATCGGGTTCTCCGCGATGCTTCACGTAACTTGCAAAGGCACCGCCAAGTCGTGGTCGTTCAGAAAGTCCCCTCTCATTTGTTGTTAGAGTAGCTAAGTTTTCCATCGAGCTTCCCGAATCTACGCTCAGACTATTTGATGCTTCTTGTGTATCTACGAAAATTACAAAGATTTTTTTCAAGTTTTTTATAAGTTAATTAAATAAATAAAATTTAAGAATTTTAACAATTCTCCATAAACAGCAAACGTTTTAGATAAATTACCAAACAATGCGAGTAAAGCTTGAAGCGCGAATTGCACGGCTCTCCTCGACGCCTGTTTGCCAGTTCTTAAAGTGACTTCGAGCTGCCCAACCTCCATAAGATCGAACCCTAAGCTTGCAAAAAGTTCGTGAGAGCCGGCAGCCCTCCATACCCGGACAGGAAGCTTGATTTCTTGGCCTTCAGTGGCACAGCTGGCTCTCCTCATCGTTGCAATCACATCTTCTGCTGCTTCTGGTACCTGTACACATAAACGCAAACATTGTCATCTTCATCATAAAAACGAAAAGTTCTTGCAATACTATACTTTGAAACCTTCACGCACCTGCAAAAGACGAACAAGCGCATGCAAAGATGCTTGAGACAGTCCCAAAAGAGCCTGCAAACTCGCGCTGCATCTCGTCAGTCTTTCTTCTGGATCGCTCTGAGGGAAAAATACCGAGGGCCGGATGCCATTGCCAGCGGGTTCGAATCTAAATCCAACGGACATGAGCAGCTCGCGCCAGCCCGTAGCTGAGCCCACCTTGTTCTCGATGCTCTTCTGCGTGGTGTACATGGCATTCTTTTGTCCGCAGTGAATTCGCTGCAGGGATTTCTCGACGAGGTGCAGCGTCACGCGCAGAGCATCGCGGCTCTGTTCTGGACCGCTGCGCAGCAATTCCGCCAGTGCCTGTCCCATTAGCGCGACCTAAACAATAATTATCATCATTATACGCAATTTGTTATTTTACAATTTTGAATCAAAAGACAACCTATCATAGGACTATACCTTGTTTGATAATCTCGTGTCGCCTCCGATCAAAAGCCAGCCGGCCCAGTTAGCCGGATGCGCAAAGTGCCTGGTGTGTTGCACCGTTTGCATGGCTTCGGCCAGCGCCCTCGAAGCTTTCTGTCCTTGCAGCATAGCGCTATAGAATGCTCGCAGCAGGATACTACCAGCGGTCGGCGGCACAGGCCACATACCCACGAGTACACACTGCGCGCCAGCAGCCAGCAGCGCCTTCGTCAGGTTTTGCACTCCCTGCACACTGATGCTGGCGGGGCTGTTGGGCGCCTCGCTGCTCGCCCAGTGGCTGCTCGATACAACGACGAGGCGAGCTGCGAGTCGCACCATATCCAGCTGGCAGTCCAGTAGGTATTCGGGTTTGTCACCCGGCTCCTCGCACTGTTCAGCGCTCAGTGCGAGATTCGGACTATTCGACCAGAATACCGGAACGGTTAGGTGCACGCACTCGGCGTCCGGTAGACTACGCAGTACGGATGAACGCGTCGCCTCGGCCCCTAAATACGATACGTAATATTTATTGCTTATGCTTCTATATATGTGATGAATAAACAGATATTTGACGTACCCATCATCGGTCTCGTTTCTAGCAACTCAGCTACAATACTAGCCTCCGTTTCCGCTGAGGACACACTCTCGGTCCATCCGTATTCTTCCCTTACTTTCTCCGGTATCGATGGATTACCAGCGACCAAAGCAGCGACAGTAGCGTTGCCTTCTGGCATTGGAATCTTCGATCTTCGCTTCAACGCACTCAGAGACGGCACAACTAGCAGGGAAAATCTTTCGCAAAGATAATCCTCACCTGAATCATCACAACAAATAAAACCATCATTACAAATATTCAACCTGTACCTATGCTCTGGTGCTCTCAAATAAAAATAAAACTTACCAGGGCCGGACTGTAGTGCGGGCAAGGGCGCCAGGTACAGCGACTCCTCAACAACCATAATCAGTTCTTTCCTGGGCATGGGTAGGAGATCCTCAAAAGGCGCGAGTAGCAAGTCGTACAGGCCCTGCAGTGCGGGAGGAGCCTGCCAGACAGGCCCACCCCTCTGCTGGGCCCAGCGAGCGCTACCTGCGCGCGAGCTCAGCGATCCCACGCTAAACAGACTACTGAGGCTGTAACTACTGGCGTTGAGATGGTGGCCACGAGAGGGTATTTTGGCCGGGCAGTTGTCGTCCAGCAGCGCTAAGTCCGTGGCCGATTCACCAAGCAGCAGAGCTTCACGTGCCTCGAGCACACGGTTCTCCAAGCTGGGACCGTCGGCGAGGCTGCTCGAGTGGAAACGCAAGAGACCCCGGCCCGGGGCCAGGCACCAGCTGTGCACTTCGCCGTCCACCTCGCTGTAGTATAGGACGATGCCTCTCTGCCGGTCTACGATCTCCGAATAGTGCATCGCGTCCTCGATACCGGTTTCTTTCGTTCTCCTCGATCTCTCGGCCCAGTTGAGCGCCTCCTCGTTTCTGTCGAGGCTCACCAGGATCTTTTGTAGCAAACGGTAGGTTTGGGACAAGAGTTCGGCTCGGTTAGGTTGCTGCCCATAACCCGGTAGCACCACAGCTCCTATGCAACCACTAGCGTTCAACGATTCGAACAGTCCCGCGGCCTTCTCCAATTGCTCGACTGCGATCGTCGCCTCGCCTGCCTCCCAGTGCACGAGACCCAGTCTGTGGCGTAACCGCGCCGATTCTTCCTTCCGGCTTAGACTGTCGGATAGCGACAGGCCTGACTGCAGATAGCTAAGTGCACGCGGAAGGTCGCCTGCAATAAACACCATCAGAATTAAAAAATAAATATCTCGTTCGTTTAGAATGACGTCAAAATACTGTTTAACGTACCGCAAAGATGATGAAGCCTGCCAAGACTGGCGAAGGCAGCAGCTCTTGCCGGCAAGTCAGCCGCCGCTGCGGCGAGACTCAGCGACTGCTCCTGCAGCCTAACGGCTTCCTCAAGCTGTCCGAGCGCCTCCTGCGTGGCGGCCAAATTAGCGCACGCCCTTGCCTGCAGACCTGCTGCATCCAAGCTCTCGGCGATCGTCAGCTCTAGCTGATGATGCTGCAGCGCTGCGTCCGGATCGTTCATGAGTAAATACACCGAGCCCAGGCCACTCGCCGCCTCAGCTTCTCCAGCCTTGTCGCCCACACCACGAGCGAGTGCCAGCTGGTGAGTCAAGCAGCTCACTGCCTGCTCGTGGTTACCAAGGGCAGCGTGTATCCTTCCTAAGTCACCGTAAGCGGCACCTCTGGACTCGGGAGTGTCCACCTCGTAAGCAGCAACAAGCCTCTTTTCGAAACACACAAGAGCCTCCTGATAATTACCAGCAGCCTCTCTCGCCCTGCCAAGTCCGCGATAGGCCCTCTCCTGATCCCGAACGCTGCGAAGTCTTATGGCTGCAGCGAGTTGCTGCTCGTGGCACTTTATCGCCTCCTCGGGATCGCCGAGAGCCTCGTGGCAGTCGCCCAGATTACCGAGTGCACGCGCCTTGTCCAGCAGCGCAGTGTTGCTCACCAGAGGCTCCAGCGTCGAGAGCTGCTGTTCGAAGTACCCGATCGCGTCCTCGTAGTGGGCCATGTTCAGTCGAGCTATGCCCAGGTTACCCAGGGCCTGCGCCTCGACGCCGGAATCGCCGAATTCTCTCGCGCGCTCCAACTGCTCCTGGTAGCACTTGACGGCGTGGGTGTACTGGCCGAGAGCCATGTGGACGGCGCCAAGGTTGCCGTGCGCTCGACACTCGCCTCGCAAGTCGGCCGCCTCCTGCCTCAGTGTCAGCTCTTGAGTGTGAAACCCGAGCGCCTTGTCAAGGTTGCGGATGGCACGGTGCGCGACCCCTAGAGCTCCGTAAGCCGCCGCCTCGAGGCTACGATCGGACGTCTGCCTGGCAAGATTCAGTTGACGCTGGTGCATCTTTATGGCCTCGCTGAATTCGCCGAGTCGCAGTAGGCAGTCTCCGATGTTACCTAGCGCCCGGAATTTTCCCGCTACGTGCTTCGTCATGTGTGCTATGGCTGTATAAAACATATTCATAAATTCAAAGCTCAATTGTACAGATGATTATATGCGAAAAATGATATTTTCCTAAAACGAGCTCAGTACCTAAATAATACTTCTGGCACTCGAGGGCAGTATCCAGGTTACCCAGGGCAAGATGGGCCAATCCCAGATTGCAGTACGCCCTCCCCATCCCCGACTTATCCTGCAGGTCCTTGGCGAGAGCAAGATCCTGGTCGTAGTAGCGCACGGCCTCGCGGTGATTGCCGAGGCAGTAGTGCGCGTATCCAAGGAAGTGACAGGCCTTGGCTTCGCCCTCGACGTCGTGCAGTTCCTGCGAGAGCATCAGGTAGTTCTCGTAGTAAGGTATGGCCTCGTCGAAACGACCCCGCGACGACAGGCAGTTGGCCAGATTGAGAAGGGCGCATGCCTCGCCCGCCGCGTCCTTGAGCTCCCGCGCGATTGCAAGGTGAGCACGGTAGTGTCGAAGCGCTGCCTCGTGGCCTTGGATCGCCTGGTAGGCGACTGCGAGGTTACCATGGGTAGAAGCTTCCGAACTTCTGTCGTTTACCTGGAGATGAAAATTTGGAGTTTTTTTCGAAAACATATTTTCGATAGTTTAATACTTAAATTTGAGTGTATTTAAAAATGGATAATTAACTACCATCTGCTATACTTCATTTATCTAATGCTTATTGTATAACTAAAGTTAGTGTTCTCATGTTTTCTGTGTAAAAAGAAATACTAGTACATTTATAAGATTGATAACTTGAAAATTATAGGTATATTTTATTTGGAAAGCACGTTGAAGCATTAGATGCACTTATATCTTCCATGTAAGAAAATATTTCTCATTTCCAAGTGCCTATCATATATATTCTGAACCCACCTCTTTGCTTATCGTCAGCTCCTGCTTGTGATACTTAATGGCTTGCTCGTAATAACCCAGCGCGTTGTAGGCATTGCCGATGTTACCGTAAGCACGGCCCATGCCCGCCTTATCCCCCAAGGCACGAGCGATGCCCAGATGCGCCTGATGCAGCTTCAACGCGGCATCGTGATCTCCGTACAGCTGATAAACGATACCGAGGTTGCTACAGGCACGACCCTCTGCCACTTTGTCCTTTGTCGTCAGCGCCACGTCCAGCTGGCGCTGGTGCCAGAGCTTCGCCTGGTGTAGGTCACCCGCGCAACGAGCCGCGTGCCCCAACCCGGCGTACGCTCTGGTCTCGATGGCTTTATCGCCCAGCTCTTGCGCGATTCGCAAAACGTTCTCGTGGTAAGTCATGGCCTGTCCGAAATTTCTCCTATAGTGATGCGAGGAACCTAAGTTACTGAAAGCCCTTGCCTCTTCGACTTTGTCACCCAACCGTCGTGCTATCCTCAAGTGCTGCGTATGGCAATCAACCTATACAAAAAAAATTTCGTAAAGTTTTGTTTAATGTAAACTTTTTTTAGGGTACATCGATTAAGGAAGATTGATACTTATAGTTATATTATGGATCGAGTTCATTACAGAGTTCCTGACTAGATATAAAAATATTTTGTTTAAAGTGTGAAACCTGACTTTAGTTCTATTCGTGATAAAAATACGAAAACATTTAAGTAAGAACGACATTATAAAAAATGTTTCAAAATTTTTCTGACTTATTCGAAAATTTTATTCCAATCTTGAACGTTTTGAAATATTGATTTAAAAATACGGCGGGCACGGAATGAAATCATAAATTTGTTATAATTTTCCAAAATCTGTATATAATTAGCTCTATTATCCATAACAGTTATAAAATTATCCACGAACTTTACAGCTAAAAAATACAAAACTCAAATAATCAACCCACCGCGCTCTCGAACTCGCCCATGGCCAGGTACACCGCGCCCACATTGCCGATCTCTCTGGCCTCCTGCAGTCTATCGCCGATCTGTTTGACGAGCTGGACGCACTGCTTGTGGGAAGCAAGAGCGTTGGGCAAATCGCCGATAGCCGTGTATACGTGACCGAGACTCGTGAGCGCCGAAGCCGCGGCCTGCGTGTCCTTGCACTTCATCGCCAGGACGAGCTGGTAGCGATGGGCGGTGAGCGCTTCCTTGTAGCTGCCCTTGCTGAAGTAGGCTGAGCCCAGGTTACCGTGCGCACGGCACTCGCCCTGCGTGTCGCCAAGCGAGCGAGCCACCTCTGTAGGCCATACAAATTTTTTTTTATCGTTTAAGGTGGCTTTAGCGCGCGGTGACGTATATCACGTTGGAGCTCCAGTGGAGGCCATCTTTGGTTTTGGCAAGTTTATAAATCTCAATTTTAGTTATATTACATCCGAACCACTTTAGAAAGTCTCATAACATCCGAGACTTCTTTGATAAATGAAATAGAAGATGAATAGCCATATTCTTATTACTTAAGCTATACGATTTATTTTTCTGCTTTTAGTGCGCATACGTAGAAAAACGTTTTTGACATAGTATGTGTAAAATTCGATTTTACACACTGGTTTTCGTGTGTAAATAGTGTATCGTGCACCAAGGGAATAAAGTGGGCTGAGAACTCCCTGCGCGTGAGTTGTACGAGCGAAGCGAGCGCGCAGGTTCGCACAACCCACTATATTCACGAGTGCAATATACAATTTATTAACACAACCATCGTAAAAATTGTACTCGTTTTTTGCATATTTATTCTCTAACCACATTCTCGTTTCTAGCGCAACGTACTCTTTGTGTCCGAGCCGAAGGCGAGCGCTTCGACGGGAATAAAGTAGGTACGAAATTTATGATGGGGAGTTTTAAAAATACATTTTTACACATAGTATACGTAAAAATTCATGCACACGGAAAGCAGTGTGTAAAATGCATTTTACACATAGCATGCGTAAAAATGCATAGATACAAAAAAGTGTAAATACACATATTATGTCAAAAAATATCGTATGCAACACGTGCGTGTACGATTTTACACACTATAGTAGCGACCAAAGGCACGAGTGGCCGGCGAAGCCGTAAAATCATATTTTACGCACTTGTTGCATAAGTAATATACTACTACGAAATCCAAGTTCATAAAAACTATTTATTTATAATGCAATAACTA
>JAPYZO010001370.1:0-21851 GCA_030522905.1 Torymus flavipes
CCTCATTTGCAGGCGTGTGTGAGCTTATACAGCTTCGTGAAACAATGAATGCTGTGTGAGATAGGATAAGTAACTAAAGACCGTCTGCTTCGAAAACGTGAATGTTTTGCTATCTACAATCTATACGAGAACTCGAACGTGATCTTCTCCGTCGTTAATACGGACTTCTTGAACATAACGTGACAAAAAAGACCTTTTCTTTCTTTCACTCTTACTCTCAGATTGTTCACCAAACTGCTATATGAATTAGAAGAATAATATGATGAAGAATCTTGAACGTCTATAGCTGTGCTTTTTTACAAATTGATTAAATGTTTCCCTAAACTTTTCCATTTCTTGACATTTTCTTTAGGCTAACTACAAAACATATGAGCTTGTTAGCATCGAAACCCGAAAAGGCTTGATCCAAATTAATGCTCAAATTTTTAGATATGATTCTTTCTGATTGTTGAATTTTTTAAATGTGTGAGTATCAGCGCACACAACAGCGTAGATTTAAAAATAAAATATACTTACACTAAATTTCATCATTAACTACTACAATTAACACAGAGGCTTTAATGATACAGATATTACAATATGATATAGAAAGTCTCATCAGCAGCGAAAAGAATGAAAGTCGTCTAAAGACAAAATTAGTCGTATTCGTAAGAAGACATCTAGATCTTCTTAGGTATTATGATGAATCATTTCCTTTGAATACAAAATATTTTGATAAAAATAACATTGAAATATACAATTTCGAATTTTTCAGAATGTGTGATCTTATCGAAGATATATTCAGTCCAATCATATTTACTACCACAACGATATCATCTTTAAATATATGCGTCAACGTTTTCGAATTACGTGAGGTTTGTAAATTTTTATTAAATTCCAAACGTTTTCTCTTGAGGCTAGGTATATCTGCAAAACTTTTTGTAGATGATAGCAAGCAAACAATTTGCCGAAGCAGCGATTCACGTTTTCCTCCTTTCAAGCATATTTCTCCAAATAGTGGTTTACTGTACATTCGCTGAGTCGTTAACAGAACAGGTATAACGCTTCCATATACTAAAAATGCAGCTTACATTATATGCTGGAATATCAAAAGAATTTATTTTAAAGTAAGTATTTTTATAGACAAGTTTAATAGCGAACGCCGTGTACAACTGCAAATGGACTGACAAGAACTACAAATTCCGAATGCATATGCAAATGCTAATTTTGAAATCTCAGCGGCCATTTTATTGTACAGCCTATGGATTTTTCCCCATAGGACACGTGCAACTTACAAAAGTAAGTTTTATTTTGATGCTTTGATCATAATATTGTTAATGATAAAAATAATTAACTTTGCAGATTGTTAAAGGAGCAATGTCATATTACATGTACTTGGAAACCACAAGCTAAATTTTGAAAGAAGTAATTACAGACAAAATTTCTGAAGATATACAGCAACACTTGTTACAGTACAACAAATGAATTATAATAGTTATTGAATCTGCAGGCTGGATTTCAATAATAATATAATATGAGTATATAGATTTACTTACGTTAAAAATATTGTTAAACTAAATACAAAAATATATTTTCATGTGCTTCAAGATCCAATATTTGGCCACCAATATTTGGCTTTATTTCGTTACAATTTTCAGATATATTTATCACAGTGTTTTATCGTATATAAACACGAAAGTAATGTGATACTGTAAATTTGAAGCGTATACCAAAAATTATACAAAAATATTTTTTGTCACTTGAACAAAATTATTAATATTTAAAAAATCGCATAAATAATTATAATAGTTGAGCACATAATTTTTATACGAAAAACATAAGTGGAGCTACATATTTCGGATAATTACTCATCTCTACTTATACAGTAAACACGAGACTTTAAAATGACGAAAAAACACCTCGTTATTCAATTCACACAAACCCACAATTTCTACTGAGTTGTTGCCATACGATTCGAATTCAACTCGGCAAGCAATTTCACATTCGGACGAGTATCACATCCAGATCGAATCGGAAACATGCTCGCGCTCAATTACCTCGCATCAGAGCCGTGTTCGCGCGCGCTCGTCTTCCCGCTTTTACGCGCTTACTATGTTGGCAAAAGAGTATACGAGAACTTGACGGGCTTCTATTTGCACGCGGAAAAGAGAAACAAAGAGACGCATACAGGCATGTCGTAGGTGTAAACGCTCCGTCAGTGTGTCGATCTGTTGTAAAAACCGTCGTTTTATAAGATTTTGGAATAATATAATGAATTAGTTAGTTGAAAAAAATATCTAGATATAGTTGAATGAAAAAAAAAATTGTTCTTAAAAAGATTTAAAGTAATTCAAGGCAAAATCTAAATGAGTAAAAGTTAGTGTAGGCCAAGTCTAGTCATACCATTAATTATGTTCAAGTGGTTTTTTTTACAAGTTTCCAATTCGTGTACATGTATCTGCTATATATTTTTACACAAAAAACAAGTAGGTACTTTCAAAAGAAAGCTGTTGTAAAAGGATCCATATCCTTATGCCATATTACAAAAAACCTATATAGTCATAGTAAATCTTTTAAAGTCAATTTAAATATACGCACTAAAAGTTTTATAGATTTTGAATGGGAAATACATTTCTCTACTTTATGTCTACCTCCTGTACGATTTCCCTCTTTTCAAACTAAACTAATATTCAAATCGCAACGTTACTGAAATATTAAGAATTACCAAGTAAAAAAATTGTAATAATAATTGATATTCAAGCTCCAAACTAAAATAATAAGAATGAAATAATTTAGTAAATGCGTAACGAATGAAAGTAGATAAAGACGAATCCAGTAAGACTATGATTGTGAAACATTTTACCTCTGCTTTTACATAACTGTTATCTAACAGTAAATTCATTACTTTTGAATATTACATATCTTTTTCATTTAAATAAATAAAACTAAACTTACGCCAATAGAAACTTTATCCTCTAAATTGATAACGATAAAAGAAGAACATTATAAATAGTTACTTTCAGAATAAATTATACTCGTTATCTCGCCCTTTTTTACAGTACGAGCACGATTATATTGCAACGTCGTACTTATAAGTAAGTACCGCAACAATAAATCATATACGTCCTTCTTTGTTTTCACCACGGCTCGGCAGAGCTAGTAACAAACTAGAAATCACTATCATAGTCATAGGTACCAGCCGCAACGAGCCTCCGCAGCCGAGACCGCGAGACGAAGAAAACATTCGCGGCAGCAGTACCCAAATATATATATATATATATATACATATATACGCAAACTCTCTCTCTCTCTCTCTCTCACACACAGTGAAGAGTACAGTATTCGTAGACTGGTCGCGCCAGCGGCCAGAGCAGTAGTAGTTCTCGACCGCGAGGTTATATACGTCAGTGCGTTTTCAGTCTTGAGCAGCCGTCGTCGTCGTCCCGGGACGGCGCAGCATATCGCGGAAAAAAACACGAGCGCGACGCACAAAGATTGCCTCTGTACATTATATACTTACGTGCGTGCATCGCGGAGAACGCATATAACCGCGCTGCTGCGTGCTGTTGCGCGAGAGAGTGAGTGAGTGTGTATGTATGTGCCGAGGAGAGTGATATGAGCGAGGGCAGCAGAGATGAACTGCAATGGAGGGTCGCCGAGCTGCGTCGTCGGTGAGCGGAGCAGGTCGCCGTCGACGAGGGACACCACCACCTCCATGGACTGCACGCCAATCGTCACCTGTGAGTTATTTGTCATCTTGTCCTCAGCAGTGTGTCAGTCTGTGCACGCATAACCTCGTTTTTTACTACGCCCCCCAGACGTTGCAGCCGTCCACTTGTACAGTTTGTTGTTGTCGCGACGCCCACGGGCGAGTCGTGTCTTTCGTCTCCTTCCAGTCGTGATCCGTCTGCTAAGGTTCTGGAATTTTTCGGGTGTTTGATTAGTGGGTGGATGTTGAAGACAGAATTTGGAGCTTTCCAATGGGATGTGGGAAACAGAAATGACACAGCAGTTGTATGTGCAAAGTGGATTTGTTTGGATGGTTTCTGTGTCTGGTGGAGTACTTGGTTCGTGAGGTTGATATTGTATGTGAGTGTGAGCGGTATAATAGGATTTGATTTATGTAAGAATGAAAAAGGCGTAATTATAGTATTTGTGCTTGTGCCAGTAAGAGTATGTGTATGAGAGACTTGGCCAATTGTTCTTTATTGCATATATTTTCTTTTTCCCAGAGTTTTTATACTTTTGTGTCTTCTCTTTCAAAATTTAAATCTTAACATTTTGTGGCTACATATTTCAGTTCATTTTCATTTACAATTAATGTATTGATAAAAAAAATTTCATTTGTATACAAAAACCATTTGCCACGAAAAATAAATATAATTGAAAATATAATTTAAGAATACTTTCATTCAAAATATAGATTATTCTTCCTTCTCTACTCTTTAATCCATATTCCCTTGCTCTCAATTTGTGAATTGTACACTATAGTTCATTTGTCCTTGTATGTTATGAAATTAATAATTAATTAATACTTTCAGATGCAGGAGACAAAGAATTATTCAATACCTTGGCAAACAACTTGGCCAAATCCATACCAACAGACTCAGTCGAATGGAGGAGATCATTTGATAGACCTATCAAACAAGTCAAACTTGGTGCAACTTTTCTTCCCTTTACCCCAGATGTTTTACCACCGGAGAAAGACTGCCACCTCATTAAACGGCCTATATTTCACACATACTGGAGTGAATGCTCAGTAAGTCATCAGATTTGAATAATTTTTATTCAACTTGAAAACAATAAGAATTGCTGTTATTGAATGCTTGTTTCTAGGATGTTGACGTGTACAAGGCATCATTAAGAGACGACATAGACTCATGGCTAAAGATATTAGCAAAAGCCAAGATACAAGACTGGATGATAGTTTTGGTAGAAACTTATGATATTAAGAAAAGCAACAAATTGCTACCACGGACAACTGTATTAGATAAAATTCGTAGTGATTTTGCATCAAAACATGGAGATAGGTAAGAAAACAAAAATTTTTCATTGTGTTGGCATGCTAATTAAATTACATACAAATTTATGCTTAATAGATGTCTGTCTATCATCAATCCAATAAAGTCCGAATCTCGTTCTGCTGAGTCATGGAGAGGTCTAATAGGTCGAATCAGGCATTTAATGCTAACTGCTTATGATCGAACTCTGTTAAGGTTTGAAGAGATAATTAGAGATCATCGAGAGAGAAGAAACCAGCAAGGCTGGAATTTTTGCCATTATTTTTTACTGCAGGTAATGTATTATTTGATTAATGAATAAAATATTTTACTTTTGAAAAGAAAGTTTCTTATTTCTTTTTTTTTCCTAAATTACTTCTATTTTTAATCATCAAAAATATACGCATTATTTAAATAAATTTGAAAATAATTTATATTTTAGGAGGAGCTTGCATTCGTTTTAGAAATGTTATGTTTATATGATGAAGCATTGGTACAATACGATGAACTAGATGCTCTTTTTACACAATTTGTCTTAAATTCAAATGTTGGAGGTAAAAGTTTAAAATTTTTAAATTATTTTGATAGTATTATACCTAATATCTAATAAATAATATACTTTAGATACTCCAACGTGGTTGAGTTCATTCCAAAGTCCCCTGAATAATTGGACGGGAGTCAACCTTAATAATAGTATAGATTATCATACACGAATTTTGATAGCTGATTGTAAAGCCTCGCTATTAGATCTCAGGAGCTACTTGTTTGGTAGACAGTGTGCTATGTTACTTTTACTTAACAAGCCCTGGGAGGTTGGTATTTTTTCATTTTAAAGAAGTAAAAATTTTCATACACTATGTACGACATGACATTTTTTTAGGTTGCCCAACGATGCTTAACTTTTGTACATGACACGATAAACGAACTTCGGATACTCGAAATTCAACGACCAGAGGGTTCAGTTGAATGTTGGGCTTTTCTGTGTGCTTTAGAAGTATTACATGCGTGCCAATCATCGACCTCAAGTATTGATAATAATCAACAGCTGGATCTGTGTTCGTCACACACGGCCACCTTGTGGGCGCTTGCAAGAGACAAGGTACACCGCGCGTGCATATAATTGTTCAACACGTGTAATGAGTCATGAGTTGCAATTGTGTGACTCATAAATTATTATAGATTTGCATTTTTCAAGTAGCGACTTAGCTTAGAAAATTTTAAAAGAAAAATTAATTGTATCGAAAATTGGAATTTTTACAACCGAATTGCTAAATTTCAACAGATTTACGTAAAACATTTTCATCGAGTGAAAAAGTATAAATATCTCATTTTTCTTTGAACAAAAAACTTGATGTTTATAGATATAATAGTAACTTCAATGATTATCTGAATTATACGTTGTAAAAATTTCAACATTTTTATGCTAAGTGCCGCATTTAAATAATTTTTAAAATCATCTTATTCTCACGAAAAATTGACTATGTTTAAAACTCTAAAACGCTTACATATTCGTAAATTTTTATTTTATTTTTTATTCTTTATCAAATATTTATTATTATAGCTGGAAAGCCTGGGCAAACTTTGCGGCTTGATGCCCGGCAATGAACCATCGAGCGAGCAGCTCCACACCGTCGTGTACCTGATCGCGGGCATGGGCGACTCGGAGCCAGCGACGCACGACCCCAAAAAGCCCACGCCCACCGACAAACTCAAGGAGGCTCTCTCGTCCAAAGAGGCCTTTCGAAAACAGTACCTGTATCATACAGAATTAGGTAGATTTGCTCATTTGGAACAAGAATAATTAATAGAACATTTTTATTATGAACAGTAAAAATTAATTTGCTTTATTGATTGACCGTAGAAATAGAAAAGTATAGCTGAAATAATATTTGTGAAACTTTGTCGTTTCTATTTTCAGCTGCACTTTTCTATTACTGCTTTACTCGTTTCTCATTTTTTTTTCTAACCATTCATTGATTTATTGATTCTCTTGAAGCTTGAAACTATGTTATAGGTCATGTCTCTAAATGAAAAGTGAACGAAAACTATTCAAATATTGAATTTTTAATGTAATTCACTTTTTTTTTAATTATAAATTGTGAATTTACTTTTTTAGTGCTTGATAACAAAATTAAAATAATCATTTTTTTATATAATACCTATATTTAACTCGGTTCATTAATCATTAATTTCACGTTTTTTGTTTAGCTGTTAAATATACATTAGAAATACAAAGCAAGAATTTCTATTAATGCATTGATAATTTATTCAATAATCAATCGGAAATTAATATAAATAAAATTAAATAAACTACCAGAACGATTCTGTAGTGCAATATACAAATACGATTGGTAGCATTGACCGATTCTATGACAAATGTGATCACTTTAATCTCATCAAATTAATTGAGCACAAAATGCTAATCGATTCTTCTTCATAAAAATAACCACTTTTTATTTTGCAGCAATGGGCACGTACAAGCACGTCGGTCGAATCAGATCTGCTCGACATATCGGCAAGGAACTGGCACGCTTCTATAGCGAGTTGAACGAGAATCAGAAAGCCGTAGTCTTTCTCCTGGACGCTCTAACCACCTACAGCTCTGAAGGTTGGTCTCACCTGGCCGCACAAACGCAGCATGAGCTGGCCCAGTGCTACAAAAAGATGGACGACGTCGAACGTTACACAAAAATCTGCGCGGCGATCGCTAGCACCGGACTGTTGCACATCACCATACGCAATTCCTACCTCGACGAGATGCTCGCCTACGCGAAAATGCTGAAGGGTGCACAACCACTCCTCGCCGAGATGGCCAGTAGTTTCGTTGTACAGGAGATGGAAGTGAATGTGACCGATAAAGTGATTCAGGATTGCGAGGTCAAGGTCGAAGTGGTGCTGAAGAGTTTGCTGCCGAGGCCAGTGATGTGTACAAAAGCTGAACTATCAGTTGAAGAGGTGCATAAGCCCACGGCGAAGAGGAAGGGCGCTAAGATTTCGGAAACTAACATAGACCTGTAAGATTTTTGGGATTGAATATTAAATTTAGTACTAGCGATACCCTGGTCAAATGAAGAATGTTAGAGAAACATAATATTTAATACTAAAGTTTATTGTTATTTCAACGAAAAATAACTTCTTTTCTGTATGTCTGGTTACCCTACATTTTTATAAAACAGAAAAAAGATGACATTATTTATAGAAAATAAATTTTCTGAAAATGTTTTGGTGCACAGGTGAAAATTCATAGTCGTGTATCTGAACATTTTAAATTAATAATTAAAATAATATACCCTAAGTTATGCGATACAGTTTTTGCTAAAATTATTATCTATAAATGTAAATATAAAATAGCTTTGATAATGAATTTAGAACTGCATTACTCTACACAATATCCTTAGAATCAATATAATGTTATTCTTTAATACGATCTTTCACAGATTACTAAAATGCCAAATAGAGGACCCGAAACCAGCGGACCCACGCCTAGTCCAATTACCCGTCACAAGCCTCATGGTGCTCAAGGAGGACAAGAGCATGGGCTCGGCGAACGTGGAAGTTGGCAAGAGCTCCAAGAACGCAGTCAAACGTTCGGACAGCGTGAAGCTGCGCAAGCCCTCGATGAACGTAAAGGGTGAATTCGGAAACGCGCTGAGTACTGCCGCGGAATTCACTCTGCAGCCGGGTGTCAACAAGTTCACGCTCACGAAGCGAGTTGATCAACCAGGTTACTACAGAGTCGGTCAGCTGTCTTTGGTCGTAGAAAAGAAGCTTGAGTTCCTGTCGTCGGTGTTGGAGCCGCGGTTGTGCTATTGTGTAAGCAATTGAGGGATTCTTCTAAAAAATAAATTTCAAGAAATTGTTTCATTAGAAATTTTTCGTTGCAGGTGGCGAAAACTCAGCCGACGATCGCATTGAACTGTTCGAGGGATCTATTGGCTGGCCTAGCGCAAAACGTCGAGCTGGTCATATCGAGTGGTAGTGTAAGGATAAGCGAAGGCTCGAAATTGAAGCTAAGAACGTCCAGAGGAATGACGCTGTCGAAGCTAGATGAGAGCAAAGAGAAGCAAACTGTTGGAACGATAAGAGAAATCGAAGTGGCTGTACCGCCCTGCGAACCATTCGAAACGACCAAGTTACATCTGACGGTGTTTGCAGAGCTGCCACCTAAAAAGGATTCGTCGTCTATGGAGCATAAGGTGAATAATTATAGTCGTTACAAATATTAAGTTGTTATTATTCGAGCTTATTACACGTTGGTATTTACCCATGACGAAGAAACACAATTTTCCCATAGTATGAGTCAATTCGAACCAAGTATAAATATGATTCTTAAAAAAATAGATGACTAACGTTTAAACAAAAAATAATATTCAACTGTATCTTATCATCATAGTTGAACATCCAATGTCCCTGGGGTGAGGAAGAAAATATAACATTACACTTCGGTACTCCGCTCATGTCGACCATGAAGCTTCACACGGCCAAGCGTCGGAAATTCGTGCAGATCCTCGTGACAGGCCTGTCGAGCCAGTTGCTGCAGTTGACTGAACCACAGCTGACGAGCGGAACGTCGGCCGACGTGCATTTCAAGAGTCTGAATCCAGCGGCCGGCCAGAAGCTTGTTATCGGCAACGGGATGTCCGTGTCGTTCATGTGGGAAGTGGAGATTGGCAATGATGACGAGAGATCCACGATTCCTATTAAGACGGAGTTTCGGGTGAAATACATTGCGATCAAGGATATCGAGGATGTTGAGCACACCGACGGAAAGGTATAATTATACTTTTTAACATTTCCTTGTAATAGATATGATTATTCAAAATTATTGGTAAAATTTATGTCATGAACAGGAAAATCAAGAAGTTGTCGACGACCCTCTGCATATCCGAAACTTAGAGAAGGTCGAGAAGGAAAGCAACGTTTATTGGTGTAATTTTGACGTTACCGACTACTCGGTAAGAATACGCTTGACATTAATGTTTTTTTTATTTTAAGAGTTTTTTGCTTTTTTGTTATGTAAATGTTTATTTACTGCATAATTGCCTAAAATAACTTTTTAATGCAATGCGATTATTAAGGTACAAGTGATTAAAAAAACGATTAACAACCATGAATAGATTTTTGAAAAATCGCATCGCATCCCCATATGCTCCTCTACTAACTATCGCACGATTCCCCTCCTTCTACCCAAAAGCAGACACGCAACTCTAGCTATTTCTCTTTGTCTCGCATATGTCACACACACATCACCAACACGACTCGTGTCCCCGTGTCGCGCTTCTTGTATTTCGCAGACCCTGTTCACGGTCTCGTCGAGGGTCGAGGCGATTGGCGGCGGCGGCGAGTTCTGTCGCGCCGGCAGCATGTGCCATCTCTGCCTGACTGTGACGCGCATGCATCCAACTGCGGGTGCCACTGGGACAAATCATCATCAACAGCAGCAGCATCATCATCCACCACCTCAGTTGATGTACGAGGTACTGGCCGACCAGACGATGTGGGCTGTATGTGGGCGCACAGCGGGAATCGTTTCGCTCGAGGTGCTTGAGAAGCAGAGCGTCACGCTCGACGTGATGCCCCTGACCAGTGGATACCTACCCCTGCCCGTCGTACGGCTATCGCGCTACATTCCCGCGGCCGTCGAGCTGAAGAATGGTAATCGAAATTTGTGCCTCATGGTTCTTTTTTTTTATCTTTTTTTTTTTTGTTTTATTTATTTTCAGTGGGTCGCTGCTTGTTGTTCATAAAGTGAGGTTTTTCGTTTTTTTGTTTTATCTGTTTGATTTAATATATCATGTTGTTCATGTCATAATTATAATAAATAAAATATATTTTCATTCATAAATATCATATATTTTGTAACTGCCTGTAGAAGCTATGAGTATTTTGCATAACATATTATGTAGCATGAAAGTAAATTATTTTGATATAGCAACTTTGACAAAAGTATATGAAATTTATCAAAGTTTTTCATAAATATAATTTTAATTTTTCTACTATATTACTGTATGATTGTTTTGCAGATGCCTCTCGAAAAAATGACTTAGGTACAGGCGCTGGTCCGAGACTCGAACCGTTCAGCCCCGGTCAAGTCTATAATGCCAGTAAAGCTCAGCAAGTACACGTCTTACCGGCCGCCCCGCTAAACAATGAGATGAACTGAAAGGTGGACGAGAAACAATATACTTTCTAAGTTTTTATTTCGTGTTCAACGATCGGGAATATATCGCATGGATTCGACAATACTAGGAATAGAATAAGATTTAAATGGCTTTACTTTCATAATCATCGTCCGTTATTCTTATTCTTAAATTTAGGGGAAATTTTAAGAACCGAACGGAAATTGAATTTTTTTTATTCTGTTTACTTTAACGCTATATTTATACCTAGTATTCTTTGAATTAAACTAGACATGCAATTCAGAATCAAAGTATAAATAAATAAATAGCAAAAAAGCTTGTATAAAATATTTTCATGGATAAATGATTAATAGTACAATTTCTAAATTTATAATAAATGAATATTTATAAAAAAGAAGTCAAATTGTGAGTAGTGAATTTTGGTTTCATACAAACATTTAAACAAATAATCGCATTTATCATTTTTTTTTTCTTTGAAGTTGAGAATTTTACATGCGCGATAATAACGTTTTGAAACTGTTTATTGTTGAAAAGGTCAACATAAATTAAATAATAGGATCTTTGACTAAATTTATTCGTTTTAATAATTCAGTTTCTGAATGGTTTCTATTATAGTCTCCTAACATCTAGTACGTATTCCTAATGATCGCGTATAGAAATATTGAAGATTCTTTATGGCCTTTGAAATTCGAACATAATGTTCCTTAAAAATTCTCTTTTTTTATTTTAGGTAGAAGTTGTAAATTTAAAAAATTTTGTATTTTATACATCATAATAATTTTAGGGGGAATTTAGTCAGTTGCAAATGCGTGTAAGGCTGAATGATATAAGTATCAGGTGTTGACAGGCGCATTTAGGTTTTTACATTTTAAATTATTATGTAATAGGAATCTTGTTGCCATGCTGCGTTAAATTAAAATAATTTTTTACAGCTCCAACTAGAATATTTAGGGCCTTATGTACATAGCACACATAATACTCAATAGAAATATTGTTTCGTCATACGAAAATTACCTATATTTGTTTTTGTTAACAATAGCGATAGAATTTTCAAATTAAAAAAATTTTTGTGTATAGGGCTGTTAATTAAAATGATTTACTTTCTTTTAATGTGAATATAAACTTAAGTTTACAAAAAAAAAAAAAAAAAAAAAACTAAAAATGTACTTTAAAAGTGAAATTGATCTATCAAGATGTATGTAATATGTAAAATATTTAAACCTTGTTATCTTTATTATTAAAAATTTATTTATAAAATATTATTTTAATAACTTATTTTTGTTTACCTCTAAAATATAGAATTTGAATCATATTTTTTTTCTTGATATCAGAATTTTTTCATTTTAGGCGTCAAATCCAAAAATAAAGTTTGAATTGGATTTTGTAAATATGTATAAGAATTAAGAATGAACAAAATTGTATATATGCAAATGAGCTTATAATCTGTATAATAATCAAATAAGCATTATATTTGCAAGTACTATTATAACATCTTATCTAATGTGTTTATATTGAATATTCTATTTAAACTATGTGGTATGAGTCTGGCACCAAAAACAGGTTTAAGTATCTGTATACTGGAATGTATAATGCAACAGTTTTCTTTTGTAAATATGAATTTCTATTGTGGAAAATTTCTTTTTTTTTATTTATTAATTTCTTTTAATTTATAAGTGTAAGACGAAAACATTAAATGTTTATGAATATTACGTTTTGAAATTGCCTAATAAAGAAATGTTTATATACTAAAAGTGTACTTTTTTTAATTCAAAATTCTATATTAATAAAAAAAACACAGTTGAAGATTTAATTTGTAAATTCACCAATTATATTTGAAGTAAAAAATTACATTTTTCCATTTAACACATGCACGTGCAAGAAAAATTACGCCAGTCCATTTACACTTCCTTAATTAATACTTAAAGTTGAAATGAATTAAACTAAGTTTATAAGTTAAATTCTTAATATGCTGGTAATGGCTTCTGCGTAAGCAGTAATCCAAATCTTCTTTTTAATGTGATTCGCTCCCTAGAATATTTGTCCTCGGGTGAGAATCTCGCTGTAATAAAAAAATAATATTTTCATTTACCGTCTGAATGAAATCTTAATCAGTTAAAGTATTTACATTATTTATAATTTACCTGGATGTGCAGAAAGTGTTGGTTTTCCATATGGATCCATTTTCTAAAACAGAAAAAATTAAATTATCAAGTAAGTTTATTCTAAAATATTAGTTTTATTAATTATTTCCCAGGAAGCATGGAATAAATTACATTTTCGAATGATTAATTACTGTAATTACTGTAACCGTAACTAAAAAGCGCTTCTTAATAAAGTTGGTCAAACCAAGTTTTTTTTAATTTTAGTTTTTAATTCGGTAAAGCTGCTATTTTTTTTTTAAGCAAGTATATGAGAAAAAGATAGTAATAATTTTATATGTAATAAATTTACAAAAAAAGCTATAACGTTTAATGTGATTTATATTAATGTTTATTAATAAAATATAGCTAATTTTACTTTTAAATTATGGTACTGTTTACAATACAGCTGATGAGTTCATTTTCTTATGGTTCTCAGCCTGCCAGATAACACTTTTTGTTCAAATCTTTTCTTTTAGCAATTGTTTTTATTGTTCTTAGGTAAAGGCATTGTTTGAATGGAGCCAAGGTTATATCACAGTGCTCATTTGTTATTCAGTATTCACAACGAATCAGTAGTTTACTTTGTACAAACCACTACAGTAAGTTCAAAACTAATTATTTAAATATTAATAAAAATAATATAAATAACTAAAAGCATAGATTGTGTTTACAGAACATAAAGTGTTCTTTAAAAATAACTATATAGCAGTAATCCAATATAGTTAAAGTATTTTATAAGTATACAGTGAAATTTATATCAGCGTAAGACAAATTAATTTTATATAACTACGAGCAATTTATTCTTCTATTTACAATTTTTTTTTTAAATAACAGGAAACTTAACCTATAAATGCCAATATAGTTTTAACATATCGAAAAACCTCGTTTGAAAAAAAAAATCATTACCTTCAGCGTGTAAATACGATCTCCATTGGTGTCCAAGTAGTACATGAGATACATGATTGCTGTTTTAACGTTTTACCACACAAAACTGTGAAAAGACTTTTCTTTTTTGCAAGAAAAACAACGCGGCGTGCCTTACTGCGATCTAACCTCTGAAGCCTGAACTGCGCACCACGTGAACTCTCTTCCAGCACACATTCTGCTAGATGACCGTCCAATACCGTCCAAAACAATCAATTCCACTCCCGCAGCCTCAACCACGAACATAGCTGAACTAATGACCGTCACATGACGGATTTTCCGCACGCGCGCGCGCACAGCAGCGCTCCGCGCATATTTTCCAATTTTCAAGTGCGCCGCGTCGCCCGTAAATCAGGCAATAATCGCGTTTTGCCGTTCGAAAGTGCTATGCGGCACTCGAGAAGGCGCGCGCTCGCGCTCGCTCGAGTCATTGATAAAAGCACGAGAGAGCGAGGATTCCACAGGCGCTACGCGGCTAGCTAGCCTCTGTTTAGTAGTGGCGCGGAGCTAAACGACGCCGGATTGCCGATTGCATATGTGTATCGACGATAAATCGGTATGAGCGCGCGTGCTGTGCAATTATGTGTGTGACATGTAAGGTTTTTTTTCGCCTGAGTTTTTGTTAAGTGTGTGAGTCAGTTTGGTCATGTTTGCCCCGACGTTGGCGAAAAATGTGATTTAGAAATTGGCAGATTACGTGCGGACGTGACCGAAAGTTTCGCTACTATGAGTTTTATCGCATTTATCGTGGAGAAATCGTTTCGAAAGAGTAAAAAATTATTCCGCTGAAGATGAATGTGTTTTGTTTTCCCTTTTTATATGAGTCATTTCAAATTTGATAAATTTAACGTTATTAATAATTGGATAGTAATTATTAATTTCTTTTTAAAGTTGGAATTCATTGTGAAAATCAGCATTTCTTATTCGTTTATTGAATCTTGAATAAGATAATTTTTTCAAATTATGGCCACGACTTGAATTAAATTATATGTTATACGTTTTCAAGATTACACATATTAACAGTACTTAAGCGCACATAAAAGCCTGCATTTACAGAAAGTTATTTTGAAGTTTAAAAATTATATACGCGTTTGTTTAAAACGTCCACAGTTTCTGAAACAAGCACTCGCCAATCGATGAGTAATTGTTATTCATTATTCATACGAAAGTATACTATTTTACATTGGTTTTTGCTGTTTCGAGTGTCTACAGTGCATCATCATGCAATTAATTATTTTTCATCGTTAACGTACAACCAGACGCGAGAGTGTTGACAGAGGAATTTTCATTCGCTTACTGAATATTATTTTTAGAATTATTCAATTTCAATCCAACAAGTGTACGCTCTGTTCTTGGCTTATTAACGTTATATTATAATTAAACATAAATTCTCCGGTTTGTAGCGCAAGCTTGATAACCAATCTAAAGGAAAATAAGCAAAATATAGGCGTTTTTAAAAGCTACTTTTTGTTACATCAATTATAAATAAAACTCGTCGCATAGTACAGTTGACTTACTGCAATATAATTTCATCTCTGCACTGAACAAAAAATGTTGCATGGAGAAGGAAATCGAACTTTGTTTCAAGTAAATATTATTTGTTTGAACTAAATTTTAATTAAAACCACTAAGATTTCCTTGAACATACAACATTTTTCTTTCAGTGTGTGATTCACATTCGCATATTTTTATAAAAAAAATGCCCCTCTTCACGGGCACAGCGCATAGTTTTGCCAATAAAAACAACCAAAACGCCCAATCTCCCATCATAGAACCAACCCGACGCTGCGCACCGCATCGCACATTTCGCACATCTCTCCGCTCGCTTGCAGCGTTATTATCTATCCGCGTCATCCCACGCACTGGCGCTCTCCTACTACAACTGACCGCGCGCGCGCGGGCGCTCCGGAAGAACACTATGCTCGCGCGTTATCGGCCGAAGATCGTACGGGCGCGCGCAGTCGCCGGCCGCCCGCGCGCTCCAACTCTCCGCGCGCAGGCGGAAAATCATGGGCGTTTGAAGCTGTCGCAAGGTGGAAAACCTCGCGCGTGTGTAAAAGTTGCGAAAAGAATTGCGCGATTATATTATTAGTGTGGAAGAAGGTGGCAGTGTCGGTTGGCAGCGAGCGCTGGAAACAGGTGAATAAACAGAGAGGTGTTGTGATGTACACGTTATACACTTATCGGTTTTTGGAGCAGAAGATTTTAACAGGTGTTTTTGGAGCGAGACGTGATATTTAGAGGCTGGGTGTGGAGTTATAAGTATATATATAGTGCGAGTTGTGAGTGCGCGAGCTAGACCGTATCTTGTTATAGCTCTATAAATATATATACAGTTACAGTTACGATTCTATTAATATATATGTATACAAACGAGTGGCCAATTCAGTTAGTCACCGAACGTCACGTTTCGGACGCGTTTTCGCGCGCGTATACTGGGAACCGCATAGTGCTGGCAAGTCATTCGAACTTTATCTTATACACACACACAGACAGTCGTCGCGATATAAAGAAGGCGTTATACCATCTGTTTTAGATGTCTAAGCGGTGTTAATTACGCTTAATTGTAGCGCTAAAGAAGTAGTTAAAGTATACCTAGTAAAAATATTTCTATACGTAGAAAAAGAGGAAGAAAGAGTGCACACACACACACACACACGCTATATTCTCGCGAATGATTTTCGAGATAAAGAATTCACTTCCTGCTTATTAAGCATAATGATTCTATTCTGACATCACGCCACTTACACTCGTGTACGAATTGAAATTACAACTTCTTGGTGTGCGTGTGTGTGTGGTTGAACTCTCTTTTTTTTTAGCTCACGTTTCATATAAAATATTGTCCCTCTCGGTCACGTAAAAATGATTAAAGATTTTTATATAGTGGTAATTGCGAATATGAGAGAGTGAATAAATTATTAAACTCCGCTGCGGCTAAATTAAGGCGTGGCGATCATATAGCTAAACGTCTTGTTGTTTGTTTGTGTTTCAAGAATGCCGGTGAGCTACGAGGACCTCGGCAATGGTGATTTTGGAAGAATTCACGGCGAAACTTAACTGAAACGTTCGAAGCGCATTATAAAAATGGATCGCAGAACCGGACCTCAGGTATGACACCACACGTCGCCAAACAGTAAATTAAAAATCGTTCAAGTAAACAACCGGCATTGTTTACAGATTCCATATATACGTTATAATTCAACATTATACTCAGTTCAACAATGTTACCAGCAAATGTCGAATAAAGTGTACAACTCAAAGCCACGTGCTTACTCTTACAAAAATATTTTTAAAACTAAAATATCATATTCTGACGTTTGAAATCCAAATGTATACGCAGCAGCAGAAAACTATATATGCTTATATACGCGTTTTTAATTACCGCGCCTTGGAATCTGTAAATACGAAAACACTTTTTATCAATCGCAGTATTAATTACACTACACTGTTTACACTGCAGCATTATACATTATTAGCTAAAAAAACTAAAACAAAACGACACAATTGTCAGCCAAAAGCGGTTATCACTTTCCAACTTCAATCATAATTAACGCTCGCGGCTCGTGACTCAGGCACATTATACAAACACACATGATGGTGTATATACATATATATACGTTTCTGATGCGTCTTCTCTCCGTTTTGCACAGATGAGAGCCCGGACAATCAAGTGGGTCGTGCACGTACCACCGGAAGATCCGGAGCGGATGCCGCTCGAGAGCCAAGTCGCCCAAGTAAAGTGTGAGTATGTGTGTGTGTACACAAACAAATTGGGGGGCGGACCGAGCGCGCTTTTTTAAATTGACCCGCGCCCGAGCCACGCGCTCTTTGCAATGGTGGGGTCCGTTCCTTGTATGGGCTTAAGTGTTTATTGCTACTGATACGTGAAAATTTTTTGCTTTTTGGTTGGCGAACATTTTTTATAAATTAATAATGTATCTTTAATGTAATCTTATATCTTATACAAATAATTTAAAAACTTGAATTAAATATAGTATAATGTTTGGATACTTCTATATACAAGTGAAACCATTTTTGAAATTCAAATATTTCTTTGAATCTGCTATTTAATTTTTCAATCACATAGTTTAAGGCTTTCCTCGCGTCTTTAATTGTATCACAGTTGACATGTCAATATAAAATATTCAATACGAACGTCAGTCATTTATTTTATAAATACTTCTGTCAGTTATTTAAATTAATATTTTCTATATATAAGAATGCAGTGACGCATACAGTTTTTTTCTTTATAAGGATTACGAATACCTCATCAATGATCAATGAAAGAAAGATTAGCAGAGTTTAATGAAGATGCATTATTTAGTATTATTAATGATTACGCAATGGTTTTTTTTTATTTGCAATCTTTTCAAAGCTAAACATCAAAAACTTTAAACATAGCGAGATAGACGTAGGATCTTTTATAAAAGTTAAAGCCAAATTATTTGTTTTGGAGTATCGGTTTAAGGCTATATTTAATGTACACGTAGTCAAAGATTTCATTAAAAAGCAGTATTTTACTGAAAATAATGCAATCTTATTTTTTCATGAATAAAACAAAGTTTTAATGAAAGCTTTTTCTTTGTATACTTGGCAAAAATATTGTTTTTAACTGTGAACTTTTGAATAAACCAGCCTATCGACACCATTTTCGTCCTTAGACTGGAATTAAAATTTTTTGAATACTATAAAATTAAAAAAAAGAAAGAAAATTACAATACTATGATCACCACGTGTACCTACAACGTCATCGTTACCATTCCCATAATTGTACTACATCCCTTCCCTAACCCAACATTTCCCCTCCACTAAAAATCAAACTATCCATCCCAACTTTCCCAACAACCCGCCCCACCTATATTCCCCCAACCCAAACAAAAAAAAAGAGCTCAGCCCGCATAGCTCCACGCGCATCACACACAGAGACACTTCCGCGGCACGGAGCACGTGTATACCTACCTCCGCTCACCTGCGGTGAAAGTATATATATTCTATACATACCTGTGGCTGTATGTGTATGCCCCCCCTGTATGCGCCTGCGAAAAGGGGCCCCACGCACAAGCCGAGAGTTACCTCCTCGCGGCTCCTGCTCGCCTGCTCGGCTGTGCCTACCTGGGACTTACACGCGGTCCTTCGCCTCGTGGCCGTCCACCTGCGCGCGCCAAAGCGCACCCTTTCGCTAGGCCGCGGTGCGGGCGTAATAGCATGTGGTGTTGAAGAGGTGTGTGGAGCAAGAAAGGCGTTCAATAGACTTTTGCTTTGGTGAACGGTTTAAACGAATTGAGTTGTTGTACGAGTGTATTATGGGCGGATTATCTGTATATAGTTGTATATTACAGTTTGGTAAAGTATTTCGAGGACTAGAGAAAATTCTTGTTTTTTTTTTTATTTTAAGATTGGACGGATATGTTTGAAACATTAGAAATATTTCACTATATTTTTTTCAATGGTTATTTAATAGTGTCTGGTTGAACACTATTTTTTTTTTATATGGCTTTTTGATATCGACGAATTTCCAATGCGACCCTGACTAATAACGTAAATTCTCCTTAAAGCGTGATACCTCAAATTATTTTCCCTACCGACTATTACAGTAAATCATTTGCGTCGTTTTACGGCCCACTAAGATATATATAAAGATGATATAAATGTTACGAGGGGCCGTGAAATAGCGTATATAGACGAAATGTACAGCGGTAGTTGCTGCCCGGCCTTTGTGTAAGATTTTATTACTTCTAAGATAAATGTGTACGTATTAAAAAGATAAGTAATTCTAGTATAAAAAATAATATATTTTTCTCCTAGTTTTAACCCGATTTTTCTCCCATTGAAAATACTCTATAATGTTTTCAGCCAATGTGAATGAGTGAAGCTATAGAAAATTTTAGAAACATGAGATAAAAATCGCTCCTTATAGGTAGGCATTGTAGAAACCAGACAATCCACATGAAATGAAATAGTTACACACTTCACAAAAAAAATCACAAGAAATACTCCAAAGCCTGACGCAGCCAAACATTAGAGTAGCTCCAACAATCACCACAGCCCCAGAATAATAACTACAGTATATAAACTCGCCTAGACTACTCGCAACTCATAAAGAACCGACCACAATCGATATACCCATACCCGCTTGGTCTGCTTCAATCAGCAACAACATTTCCAATTCACCGCTGACCCCGCGCGCATATAACAGCCTCTCGTCGTCTAGAACAATGCACCGATCCCGCCCCATTTTCTCTCTCTCCGCACTCACACATGCATTCTTCACGCCTTCCGTGTCACACCTCTCTTGCGAAAGCATTCGGTAGCCGCTATATAACACACACGTGAAGAGGTATTCGCGTCGGTTTGCGCTGGCAATTAAGGCCGGCCGATGATAATGGGAGAGAGATAGAGAGAGGGATGATGTTTGACGGAGTACTGAGAGAGAGATTTATCGGGGGGGTTGTGATTGGGTTTTCGGGGGGCGCGAGCGCGGAGAGGCTATCTGTGTAGACGGAGGAATTGGGTCATGTTGAGGATATGGAGTGGCGAAGGGCGCGGGATTCGATGAGGTAGGTGCAGTACGCCTGTGTGTATGTTGGCCGATAGGTTTTCACTGTAACGCGCAAATAATTACGCGGATTAGTGGGTTCTGGGAATGCTTGAATAGTTATAGGTATTTTTAGATGACGTTTTTCTTGATAATCGCTAGAGAGAGAGAATTGACCCGTGCCTACTATTAATTGCCTCGAATTTTCATTGTGCTGCTCCTCTCGATTGCGCGCACCGAATTAGTACAAATCTATTAACTTCCTTGACCTCGCCAATTAATGCTCGTATAACGCAGTGTGTGCATGGCGCACTGCTTTCACTTTCTTCCTGCGAACTATATGTATTAATCTTCGCGTATATATATAGTGCCGTCGGCGTTCGCTAAAAGTGTTCCTAATGTATTGGCAATAAAATGGTTTATTATTATTATACGGTCGCGGGAAACGGGGCGAGCGCGCGAGCGTGAAAGATAGATCGAATGCGGGCATTGTTTGTGATTCACGCAGTCTAAACGTTCGGAGTGGTTCGTGTATATATAAGTCTATTTTTAGATTTAATATTGGAAGCCTTTTTTTAGAAATAGGTATACCGTAAATTAATGAAACATTATGATTTACAATCTACACGGTTGATAGGTTTTACTACAAATTTTATGTCGAAAGTATTATAGAACTTGTAATGTGGAGTGCAATTGAGATTTGTTGTAGGAAGGAAACATAAATATTATAACTGATATAAAATCCATGAAACGTTATAATAGGCGTTTTGTTTCTCTTGGAAATACAAGCAATTTTTGCAATCTCTTGTTTACATGAAAAACAGAATTTTCAACCATGTAGGTACAAACATTTATTTTGTGTGCGGAAACAAACACTTTTTAGACCAAAAAAGATTTTTATAGCGTTTTCGACTACAATATTTACACATATACACATCTATATTGTAAAACTAATTGAAATAACTAATTTATTTATATGTATCTTTAAAATATCAATTTAATTTAATTTCTTTAATACCCAATAATACTGTATAACTTTCGTTCACTGCAGAAAATACTTTAAATCCTTTTAAACTATTCAAAACCGTAGGTACTCAGCCACTCGAGACCCAACCAACCATCACCACAAACC
>JAPYZO010001371.1:0-31604 GCA_030522905.1 Torymus flavipes
CTAATATTGCAGCTTTCTTCATATTTCCATATCCAAAAACTTATCCTAAAGTTTCAGCCGAATCCGTGATCCGGACCCCTGAGCCTCTCCTAGTTAGTTCTGAAAATATTTTGAAATCCGTTGTAATTTAAAATTCTTTATAATCATAACTTAATAAATTGAATATTCATATATGATTAGAAATGGATTCGATTATATTCTTGTAAAAAACAATGAGACTGATATTTTGTCGTATCTATATAGATAGACCGTCTCGCGAAATCGCGAGGTATACCACTGGCAAATATACGCGCTATAATACAGCTGTAGCGCTCTCGTTTAGTATTATGCAAGTATATAGACATTATCATCTTTTGTTACCCTTGCCCTGGTCTATTCTGAATTAAATCAAACATTAAAACAAAAACATTTGTAAATTTATTAAAATCTACACTATAAGAAGTAAAATTTGATGTGATAAAATATTTAATAACAATATAATCATTTCAATAACCCCTTATTTCATTAAATTAACATGTATTTACTGATACAGTTTTTTTTCTTCCTAAAAAAAATACCCAACTCCTACTAAAAAAAATCACATCTATTAAACCATTATACGACATCCTTCCCAACCAACCATTGTTTCCACTACACCTTTTTCCAGAGTCCCAGGAAAAAAACAGCAGCCAAAATCAACCTGTTTCACGACGTCACAAGCCTCGCTCCCGTTCCCCACCGCCAACTCATTCCAACACAATTAGGTATATATAAACCATTCTCTACCTGCGGCCTTACTTCTCGTAAAACCATAGCCCTAAAAGATCACCCGCTACTCATACGCTCATCCCTTCCGAAAACGAAAATTTGTTCACTTTGCGCCCTCCTGAATTTCGGCGCGCAGTAGGTCGAGGCAGCGGAGTAAATCGTAAATCAGGATCGGGCTGCAACCTGCCCAATTTGAGCTCCAGCCAAGCGTTGATCGAGCCCTTCGATACGCGCACACCTCGTTCCAGACTCGCTCGGCGCATTGCAGACCGCGCGGCTGCGTTGTTAGGTAGACGGGTGTATTATGTGGAAGAAAACATACATGGGTGTGAAGTTGGAACAATCTGTACAATAACGGACGACATGGTGCCGTGTCTTTCGAATATTTTGGTAACGTTTCTGACGACGTTCGGGGGCGTTTAAGCTATTTTGCATATGTAAAGATGAATAGAACTAACAATTCAATTAGAGTGGGAAATATCACGTGCATATGCATTGTCGGCATGTCGCTTTTGTTCCCTTAATCGTCGAAAAGTCAATGGTTATTTGAAATAGTATACAACTTCATAATACTTGATGATATTTCTATTAGAATTACCTTTTGTGTGTTTCATAAGAAAACTTAACATAAGTAGGTTCGCTATTACATTGATTCGTATATACGCATTTACAAAATTAAATGTTCAAACATACGATAATTCACTACGATCTCGCTCGTATGGATGTTTGTTTATCAAAGTAAATTGTTAGAATTGAGTATACGTATATTACACTAGCAATTCGGCGGTAAATAGAGTATAGTGCATGATCAACAAACTCCGAGCTGAGCAGTCGTCTAATTGATCGAGCATATGTACTGCCAATGGCTTCAACAAGATACATCATGAAACTCGCTATATATATCGGAACATTTCCATACAGCGGTAAAATTTGACACAACTGTTAAGTGATACATTAGTTCGTGGAATTATACAAAAACCGAAGTTTAATGAGAAATGACATAAGAAAGAAGTAGATAATAGAAGCGTTGAACTTTCAATGCCACAGAAGTTACTCAAATACTACTGTATAACGAAAACCAATCTATAATAAAAATCCCAAACGTTACTCTTTCACTTCCCACATCTCCGCATCGTTCTTCAACCGAGCAACTGTCCACAATAAATTTTTCAATCCCCGCGCACTCTACTTCTATCCCATCCAGGCCGGAACTCAGCTCGCTACAACTTCCCTCTCCCTCGAAACTTTCGCTCGCGTGGCGGTATAGCAACTCTCCAAACATTATCTCACCGTCCCCCGCACGTAAACAACACGCGAACACACACACACTCACCCGCGAATGCAGCGCGCTTGCCAGCGAGGCTAGAATGATCGTCGTCGACGTCGTCGTCCTCCTTCTCCGGGCGGGCCTCGCCGAAATTAGCCACGTAAATGGGCTCGAGCGGGCAGAGCTTCAGCCGGAGTAGTTCCTCCAGCGTGGGAAAACTATATATATATAATATAGGAAGGGAGAGAGAGAGAGTTTATTTCGGCTGCTTTTTCGAGCGCTTCTCCTCGAGGCTTTAGTTCGGCCGCGTAATCAAGCGCGCAAAGGTTTAGCGGGATCGGATTTTCCGTGGGGATGGAGAAGAAGGGAGGCGGGGAGAGTTTAGGAGAGAAAGTTTTTGCGAAAGGAGTCATGGAGATCGACTGGAGACAATTTTAGATGAGGTGTGGGAGTTGTTGGATGTTGATGGTTGATTTGAGGCGACGATTATTGTCATATTCTAGCTTTCAATTCATAAAGGTTAATATCGATTATATTTTATGATGTGCATTGTTTTTCATACATTTGAATATAGAAATATCCGTCTTAAATGAAATCACTTATTACTGTAGCTATGCCAATAAAATAATAAAAGTCAATATTCAAATACATTTATAATAAAATTAATACGCGTCATATAAATTCATATTATTAAATTAAAATAAATCAACACATGAACTTAAAATACATTGCGGCCGAAGTATAACCGATGAGAAACAATGTTTACATTGTAGCACAAAATCTTAAAAAAAAAGATTCATAAAAAACTATTACTTTCAGAAAATAAACATATCCAATATTAGCATCCAAAAATAAAACACACCTAATCCTCCTCGGCACCTCATCTCCTGAACCTATGCACGCGCTTCGAAAATTTCTCTCCCCCCGAAATAATCAGCGCGCACGGTTGAGCGCATAATACCAAATTCAATTTCCCTCTCTACAGCTATACACCAGCCGCATGCAAAATAATGCTTCAGAATATCGACTTATATCGTGGGAAAGAGACATAATAGATACCTATACACTTACGGGCAGGAGCATCGTCGCAGGACGTAAAATCCGTCGTCGGTGACGTCGCGCAGCGACAGGCGGCCTGCGTGCGCGAACTTCGTCGGAAAATCCACGCTGAATAGAGCGCCAAGGCAGCCCGACCAGCCGGGGACGGTACGCGCAGTCGAGCGATTTTTCAGCATACTATGTATGGTGAGAAAGATTTTTTTATAGTGTGAAAAGGAAAAGAGGAGAGGGCTTAGAGTTTGGAAGAATGGAATTTTGAGTTAGATGGGTGAGTTTTTGATTGTACGCTGAAGGAAGAATATAATGCGCGTGCGGTGCAGAGGAATGTGTATAAGATCGGTGGGAAATCACTGAAAATGAGGTAAATGTATGCGGAAAAAGTGTACTTTACTGATATTTACGTAAATCTTAAATATTTATTACCGGAGGTCTGGCAAATAACCGACGAATGAATATATAAAATATTTTAAAGCGTATATAAATTCTTATAACTATAAACAAAAATTTCCCGTGCTTTTTCAATTCCCCATTCGCAGCATAAAAGAACATACATATATAAAAGATTCTCCTTTTATACACTCCGCAATGCCTCCCCCTCCCACAATAAATAAACCGCGGAGGCAAGCTTCAACAAGCCAGCTCCTTATTACGCTCCGCCAATAAACCTCCCCCTAAAAAGCCCTCTCGCATCCCTTGAAAATTAATCACCGACTCAATTTCCGCGAGAAAACATATTCCGAACGGCGGCTGTTTACCCGCGCGCGGATGCAAACAAGCCCTTGGAGATTACGAGAGAATATTTTATAGCTCACTGGACGAGGTAGCCTTCCTGGATGGCGAGACGCGCGAGGATAGGCTCGGCGTTGAAGATGAGCAGCAGGAAGCGCACTATAGCGGCGCGTACTGGCAAAGGCTCGTGGATGGAGAGGTGAGGATAGAGGCGACGGAGAAGGTCACGGGGTGCGGCGGTGCGAGGGCGTCGCAACTGGCGATCTTGGGGTCCGACGGGGATTGCGAGTCTGGCTGGAAGTTGCGTTTTAAACATTATACATCAGCTGTTTATTGCCGTTAATATAATTATTATTGTTATTTAATTATCGTTATGTTAATTTCGTGAAAATAAAAAAATTGTTGAATATACTATAAAAAAGAAATTTTCTCGCACGTCTCACGTTTAAGTTGCATGTTCTCAATAAAAAAAGAAAAATTATATTATACGACATAACGCATATTGCACGATAAAACAGAGCATATTTTCGAAAATTAGAAAGCTACGCGATGTCAGACGTTAACGAGCCTTATAAGTAAAATCCCAGCTGCACCGTTGCGCGGTGTTAATGCTATTTTAAGCTACTGCCGCAGAGACTAACGGGACGAAGGTACTAAAATTTTTCGTCGCCGCGCACATCTTCCTCGCGTTTACGAGCTTTTCCCCAAAATTATACGGTGCGTTCTATTGGAGCGACTGATAATCTTACTTTAAAGGGATCTATATTTTTCATGTATGTATAATATTTTTATAGACAATGTTTTATTATTGTACGTGGAAATGTACCAACAATATTTTTGTAAAATATTGTAAAATAAAAAAATATTTTTGTACTGTAAGAAAAGAAAGTGTACACTAAAAAATTTTTAATAAACGTTTAATCAATTAAGTATACAATGTCCGTCATGTGATTTAGTTACCTCGAAAGCGGCACAGAGTGCGGATAAAAGATCGAAATCGATCAGATCCTGGGCCAACGAGGAATAATACGCGATCGCCGATATAGCTTCAACTACTGTAACTTGAGTTTCCCAGGGTACAGCGTTTCCGGGCTGCCCGATAAATTGCTTCAAATGAACCTACAAAATTTTTCATTTTTCACATACTGTCACTTTCATTGTTGTAGTAAAAATGACTTCAGAGAGATTCGTACCTGTCCGTTGTTCTCTAAAAAATTAACGCAGCTCTGGTAATCAGACGCCAATAGTTCTTTTAGCGCATAAGCTGCGGCTTGCCTCTCGGGCCATAACGCTTGATCATTGTTTAACAGATCTGTTATCAAAACGCAGAATTCATTTATATTTAGCTGTTATAATAGAGATAGCATACGTTGACAGTGTATATGCGGCTACTTAAAATGTAATTAGCTGGATTAATTTGGGATATTTCTTCCGCCGCTGGCGGGAATCGATACATCTTGGCTATTCCTTGACAAACTGTCGCTTGTACTTCTGACGAGACATTCGTTTCGAAGATATTGACCAAATATTTCACTAGTCCTCGTAAATGTAGGAGCTACGATTAATGAATTTACTTTATTGTAATTTAATTAAAAATATAATAATGTAAATAAATACCTTTTTTCCGTTCAAATAACTTGCTGCCAAGCAGACCACAACTTTGAGAGCTTCAAATTTTAATTGTTCATTCTCCGTATTCTCCATGAAATTAAACAAACGCTTCGTACCATCGGCATTGTTCATGTGCTCCGCGGTCTTTGCATTGTCGCAGGCCAAATCGAGAATGCGAAGCACTTTGCTATGTAAATCGTTCCATTCTTCATTCTAGTAACGTATATAATATACGACTTTTTTAATACATAAGCACTATATCCACTTTAAAAATGTTGACTCAAAAAATTCGAAGCACACGCGGCTGCCCCGTTTCATAACCGAAAAAATTATGCATGCAATTCCGAAGAGCGCGTTCCGTCTAAATATCCGCTTCCCTCATTTTTCCCCGAAAATTTTTAATTTTATATAACCAGCGCACTCCTAAGCTAATTTTATCGTGATAACAAATTTGTTACCTACAACATGTCGAGCAAGTGTTGCAGCCCGTCGGATTGGCGAAACCGTTCTTGAACGTTATAATCGTCTGCATTATGCATCGCTAGATGCTCGATAACGTCCAGCGCTAGCTCCTGGATAATCGAATAAGGCTGCCTGAACAATTCATAAATCGCGCCGAAACTGAAACCCTGCAAGCGAGCAAGTGTATATGTTTAGATAACTACATAAATTATTTTCGATCTCTTCAGGAAGGATGGATTAAACGTCAGATTGGTGTGCGCGATGAGTACATAGGTTTTGGAAAATGAATGAGGTTCTATGAATTTTAATAACTTGAATTTTGATAAAAACAGTGTCTTTAGATAATGAAAACAATTATATATTGTACGTTTCTCATTTTCATGGGAAAGCGGGATTTTTAAACCTTATGTGTCTAGTACTGAACAGTTTAATATGGGCTTATAAGAAATTATTCAGTCTATGCACTTTACAAAGTATAAAATATTTTCGTCCGATTTTTATCATAAGTAAAAATCTTGCGTACACTTTTCTTACGAGAATCCATCTATATTTCAGCTCTTCAATTAATAAAAGTTTTTTCATTAAATTTTCCGTTTCTTTTTAAAAGACTTTTTCAAACTCATTTCTCGTTAATTTTTGCAAAATTTCTACTTCCGTCTAAAAAATTCTTCAATAATAAGGTAACTCTAGGTTATTCAGCTGGTAACGTTAAACACAAAATTACCTATACTAATATAAATATTAAACTATACAGTACATTTTATATAGAAAGAAAACATTGATAACGGACCAAAAGCGATTTTGATCAGGAAACCAAAATTCAAAATAAGCCTTATTATTGACTGTACTGGGTCGTGTACCTAAATCGATCAATTAAATTGAAAAATGGTTAACTGCACACTCCTAAATACGACCACTTGTACTCTAATTGTAAACAAATGAAAAAGAATAAAAAATTTTTTAAATAATTTATACACATTCTATTTTTATATTTTTGACGAATTATATGCATGCTCAATTAAAATTTCATATAATTCAATTATAGCTATACGGCTATATTAGCTTCAGTTATCTTCTTTATCATCAATAAATTAACCTTTGAGTAAAAAACACCGTTCAGCCCCTCGAAGTCTTTCACCAAATTATCCAGAATCTCCACGCAGTTTTTCTTCACATAAGAATCCAACATCGGGATACTTAAAACATAGCCGAGCTCGCGGGATCGCTCGTCAGCTTGAACTCCTGGACGAGGACGTCCGCCTCGTCGACGATGGCGTCAGTGAAATACGCTATGTAAGTGCCGTCTGGCCTCAACAGGTGAGTCCGAACATTTGGCACAATCGACATCAACGCCAGCAGTTTCAGCGCGAATCTACGCGAGATCGTACGTACATTAAAGTATACTTTAGTTGAAAAGAGCTTATGGGTGTTTTCGTGGTTGTTGTAGATAAGAGAAATGGACATTTTAGGCGTGGTAAAATGGTGGGATAATCTTTGGAGAGATTTTCGTTGTAGAATGAGGGAATGATTTTTAAAGCGTCGAACGGATTTTTTATAATTTCTTATATTTTCTTTTTTTAAATTATAGTGTGCTATATAGCAGAGTTGTAAATAAAATACGAATGAAACCGTACAAGTTATTAAAACCATAGTATATCGAAAACGTATATAAACTTTTCGATTGATTGAAAAACACAGCGTGTATTGTCTTTTTTTTTTACATAGGTTTTTTTTATATTAAATTGATATTAAATTTTCCTCCAATAACAATATATTGAGTGAGAAAATTTGTATCAGAACGCGTATTAGTTATTTATATCAATAAAATTCTATTAGTTTAGTGAGATGAAATTGGGAAACAATTTTAAATTTTAGTATAAAAGGATGATTATGATACCAGGCTATACACATGTTTTGAAACGGTTTCGTTTTTCGAATGATAAAAGCTCGGCAATGGACATACGCTGCAATTGAATAATTAAAAAGTTTCAGCAAAATAAATACACTTGTTTAATGCTTTCAAGGGCTGTTTAAACTGTAATTAAAGCGAGCTTCGCTCAGGGTATATACATATATATCTACAAAAGGCGAAAATCTGGATCGACATGAAATAACGGTACTTTAATTATCGTAAAATGTTGACGCATTTTACCTGTAATACTTAAAAATGTTCATTCTGAAGAGCATATATATAATTACTCGCGTAATGCTTTTCTGATTTACAAAACGAAAGAATCTGTCAAACATATCCATATATTAAGTATATATTTGACTACGTTCACGCACAAAAATTATAGATAAGATATTTTGACTACTGTTTGAAGAGATTTATTTTGATAACAAATCACGTCCGCCCGATGCACTTATCTTTTACGCGCCATATGTTCCTAGCTTATCTGAAAGCTAAAGATATGTTATCAAAATACAATTTCCGTGGAATAATAAACCGCGTTTCAAACATACTTTGTACTCGCGGTTAAAAACATTTTCCCATTTACAGATACTTTTCGAATGCAAATAAGCAGGAAAATCAAGCCTTTGGCCGCAACAAGTTACGTAAATTTCCATCGCTTACAACAATTTCGCATTAATATATCCACAAAGTCAGTTTTGCCTTACGACTCCGCTAGTTTGCTCTACACGCGGTCCGTCAAAGGATCTAGGGATGACCGTTGCAGCGCGCGCCAGTGCATATACATAACAGCGACGTTCTGAATATTTCGTTTCGTGCAGACTAAAATAATATACTTAATAGCTCGATCGCAATTTCCATCCGAGGGCCACTTTGTCCCATACGGTTTTCTAGATATTTGGGAAAATGAGTAACTGATAAATATTGAAATTGAATGATTTTATTTTGAAAATAAAGTGTGTAGTTATCATGGTATATTTAAACTAAAAGTATTCTTATGTGTATTTTGATTGCAATTCCTGCGTTATATATACACAAACGAATCTTGTTTTCGTAATAGAAATGTTACTGTGGAATTTCATAAAAAGTATAAAATACTACTACAATAATTCTATTATTACAGTAAAATAGCGTAAATATTAATCATTGTAAATATATTAATTAACTACCAAAGAAAATCCGAATGTACAAAAAAACTCAATATAACATTCCAAAAGAATCCGCATCCACGCGTACCTGCGAGTAACGAGATCCTCGTGGCCGACCAGTTTCAACACACTTCCAACGACGTCGAGCTCGAACGACCCCGACGTTGTCAGCCGCTTCAGGTTCTCCGGGGCGCGTTCGCCGTAGCTCGCCAGGACCGCGGCTGCCGACAGGAGGATCGGACGCTCCGGTGTCCCCAGCAGCACCATTGCCGAGTCCGGGTAGTGGATCTCGAGGTTCAGCGGACCGAAGGTCGTCGCCTGCGCTGAGGTGTCCGGTCCTCGCGCTCCTTGCCACCACTCGTGCATTTCTGATAGTTTACGTAGTTTTTAGTAACTTTTGTTACTTAATTTTTTATATTGGTCGGGGAAATTAATATTACTGAGATTGTTGTGATTCGTTCCTTCAATTTTTAAAGTTTCCTTAATTTTGGTCGAATTAGTTTTTTTATGGATCTATGGTCTATAATTAAAAAAGAATAAAGAAACTTTTATTTGTATTTCAAGAGAATAATGATCAATCAAAATAATTTCTAATAAATAAAATTTCTCATTTTACAAACGTCCGATCTTTAAACTTTCACTTACTTTAGAACAAAAAGCTATAGAACCATTTTCACATTAAACCGCAGTACACAGAAATAATCCTCAAAAATGTACTAAGCGGGTCAAAAAAGCCCCAGGTACACTCGAATTCGCGATACAGACTATGATTTGCGACGAAATCATCAACGTGTCGAGGTACACTGAAACAGTCCTCGAAAACGTGCTCAGTGTGTCGAAAAACCCTCATGTACATCCAAATTCGCGAGGAAGTTATCTTCTGGGCATGAGCGTGTCACCGTGCACCGGAATAGTAGTAAAAAAGGTGCTCAGCGAATAGAAGAACCCTCTAGGTACACTGAGATTTAATTAAATTATTGCTCAAATTCATGGAAATATCTGAAAAAGCTTTAATTAGTTATAAATCGTAGAATTAACAGGGAATTTAATGATAGACAGGAATAAGGTTTTCTTTGCAGCGTTTATCGAAATGGATTTTTTTTTCACAGCGTTCCGATGAACGAGTTTTTTTTCACGGCGTTCACCGAAACGGGTTTTTCTTCATAGTGTTTTCCGAAATAGTTTTTTTTCACAGCGTTTTCCGAAATGGGGTTTTTTTCATAGCGTTTTTCGAAATGAATTTTTTTTCTCAGCGTTTTCCGAAACGGGTTTGGTTTCATAAACATCGGCGGTTTATTCCTGCATGCATTTCAATAAGTATATTTTGTAAAAATGAGTTAACGTCTATTGATAAAAACGAAAATACGTGAGTTTTATTTTCTTCTGAAAGTAACGAAAGTAAACTTATCGACAGAGCCCAATGATTAAGGGAAGACCTTATACCGACAGAGGTCTCTGCCGTATCGATCACAACGTTTTTAATTAAATATAATTTGTTATAAGCTTTTTCTTGAATTCTGAGAGTGGACGCATGCAGAGACAAACTTATTCAATTCTCAGCCAAATTTCAGATAAAACTATTGGAAAATAAAGACGTAATTTGAGAACTCGTAACATCGCATAATATCATATTAACCCCAAAATACCACATCTTGCGAGTTTTCAAATTACGTCTTTCTTTTTCAATAGATTTATCTGAAATTTGGCCGGGAATTGGATAATAAGTTTGCCTCTGTGCGTCCGCTCTCAGAATTCAAGAAAAAGCTTACAAGAATTAATATTTAATTAAAAACATTGTAGTTGGTACGGCAGAGAACTCTGTCTCTATACACTGTATAAGGCATTCCCTTATAAGTACGCGTTACATAAAGACACACATATAGATTTAATTCCATATGGATGCATTCTGCATAGTGTTGTACTGTAAATCGTAATTATAAACTGTTCTTAGAGCTATATAAGGTACTTTTTAGGATAATTTTTTTTAAACTTATTTTTCCATTGTATTGATTCTTCCGACTTCAATACTTAACTTTACTCAATTGTTTAGTTATAAATACGAAACAAAAATAGTAGTAGCTAGATTACATCCTCAATTGGCTAAGTATTTCCTTTGCCATGAAGTGAATGTCAAACTATGCTTTTATTATTGATTAATCAATATACTTATCAATCAATAGGTATATGAAAATATCAAGTAACATATAATTATTAAAATTAGTAGCACATTATACCTATCTGTCGATAAAGAAACTTGTCCTACTTTCATCTAATTAGTATCAATATTCTTTATATCACTAATTCCTAAGGCGAGAGGGAAAGGAACGGTTGCAGTTTTCATAATTAATAATACGCAGCCGGAACGTTGTAATGTCTGACTGCGCCTGCGCTCGTCGTAATCCATTGCCGAGTGTTACATTAGTGCATCGTCGGTGCAAGACTGCAAGAGTACCTAGCGGTCGTCGCGGAGTCGCCTCTCATCGTAACAGCCTCTGCACCCTCTGGACAATACCTATATACTTACAAGAGCGACGCCGACGCGGATTCAGCATCACGCTACAGTGAACAGTCTCTCGTGTGCTATAGTCTCTGCTCCCTCCAACCTTTTCCTCTCTTTCTCTCACTGCTCAGTAGTCAGTCTGCTGACTGCTCACACACTCTCGTCCATCCACGGCAAGCCACAGGGCACAGTGTGCAAGCCAGCCGCCAGGCTGCCAGTAACGTGAAAATGGCTGCGACGAAAAGTCGATAAGCAACGAAGGCACATTTAGCGAGTCTCCTCATCGTCGTCGTTACCGTCGTCGCTGAGGGCACGGGAGTGAAGCAGCGGTGCAAGGGTAAGTTGCCAAATCGAGACAAACGCAATACCTACGCAGTATTGTTATTGCCTGGTTTTCCTCCTCTAGGGCGCACCATATCGTAAGGTGTCGGCGGCGCCTCCTGTAGTCCCGTGCCGGTATACGCAAGCGACTCCGTCGCCATTTAAGACTTACTCTCTCTTTCTGTCTGCCGCGCGCGTGCTGTACTAGTGTTGTATGGGTTAGAGTTGGAGGAACCTCAAAGGCTTCAATTACTTTGTCGCGAACAATTTCCGTTATGTATGTCATTGCCCCTTTTTTCTCGCGCACGCAAAAATATGCACAAGGCTTTGCCGGAGTTCAGCGTATTTACAAGACCTGGGAATAAGTAACCTCGCGCGTGCAGGCGATGTTTCGGAGCTCGACTCATTGAAAAGGACTCGTACACACACATATAGCACGGCACACAGCACATTCAAGGTACAGTAGGAGAAAGTTGAAACGTATCTGCTATTTTCTTTTTTCTTTGCGTTTTTATTTGTACTTGAATGAAGAACCAATAAGCGGGCGATATCTCAAAGATACAAGCGCGTTATTTCTTCTCGTTACCTTCCGAGATGTCTTGTCTCTTTTATTATGTAGCAACAATCTTTTACTGTGTTGCTATGGTTTTTCTCTAATGCTTCATATAATACTAGTGCTTTAGACAGATTTTGTACTTGTTTTATGTACAAAAACAACCATGCTATAGGTTTGCAAAGTTAAAAAGTATTTAACTTTGCCTTTAGCATAACTGTTTTGAAACAAGTTATTGTTATATCTCTGCTGGATGTTAGTGTTCTTAATATTGGAAAATGAAAACGAGATAAAGATGTATGCGATTCCAGCTTTTTCGTTATTTTGGTAAGTAGCTGGAGGCATTTAAATTATGTCAAAAGAAAAAAAAAAAGAATAAAAACTAACAATGATATTGATTTTTGTAATAATAACTTATATTTAAAATCTTAGAATTGATCATTTTTAGTACATTATATATATGATGATGTCTTTAACGTTAATTTTTTATCTGTTTTATAAGTTCAAAACTGCTCTTATTTAGAATATAAATCGTAGCTTATTATTATACTTATTGTAATGGTTGATAATTTTCAATCATAACAAACAGTTAATTGACATAAAATAGATGTGTATAGAAATAATGACGCAGCTGGTTTGGTCTCATGTATTTGACGTATATTTATATAATAAATGATAATCATGTAGAATTAATTTTTAAGCAATTTATGGTAAGTAAATGGTAAAAATTTGTCCTCTTCCCTCAAAATTTATAAATTAAAGTAATGCGAATTTTAATATTTAATGGTGTATGCTAGTATTAATATATCAAATAGCAGTAATAACATTACACTTATAAATTAACAATATATTATAATTCTTTTGTTAATACAAATAATATTTAGTATAATAATTATAATGTTAGTTATACACTCACTATTTCTATAAAGAGTATGTTTCATCAATTTATAGTCTTTAGTACCCTTAGTACTTGAATATTTTATATCTTCTAGAGAATAAATAATAAGTATAAAGTACACGTCAATTCTTTTATATATTAATATATTTAATTAATATATAAATTAGAAAAATTCTTATTATTAATACTTTTATTTATCTTTGTTACAGGTCCACAATTAGGATTTTTAACCTTATTCTAAAAAATATAGCCTATGAATGAATAGTAAACCATACATTACTTTATTAAGTTAATCAACTTCTTTTGATTTAAATTATATTTTTCTGTTATAAGTATTGTGTTTCCATTAAACTAGGTATTTAACATTTTTTTAAACTCTTGAATGATTAAAAAAAAAGCTAAAAAAATTAGTAAATACATATTTATATAATTAAATGAAAAATGTTAACAGGTTAAGTGGAATAAGAAAACTTTTAATGAATCAATATTCTTTTATTAGTATTATTATAATGATATTTGTTTCTATTATATTCTGCTTCACCAAGAGAGAGCAATTTTTGTTTATATTTCATTTAAAAAAAAGTGTTAATAATTCATAAAGTATAAATATATGTTAACAAATGTATTATTCTAATTTTGTTACTTGTTAGTTAATACAGATAAAATTTTATATTTTTATCAATTTAGTAAAGAAGTGATTCATTTTTCTAATATATACACATAAAACAAAAAATAGATTATGGTAGAAGACCTTTCCATAAAAATAATTATTTTGCATATATGATTTTGTCTATGAACAATTCTACAGGAAATATCAAACAACTGGTAGGTACAAAAAAAGAATACAAATTTTCTGAGAGGCACACCTACCAGACCAGGTTCTTTTGGTTTTATGGACCATCCTGAATATATAAAAAATCAGGAACTTGATCAAACGGATGATAAGCTTTTTTACCAACAAGTTTATTTTTTTAAATACTTAAAAAATGTTTCTTCTTTAAACATAAATCAATTCGTCAGAAAATTGCACATACTTTAAAAAAATATATCTTTTAACTTATGTAACTTGACGTAATAAAGACTTTTTCATCCTGTAGAAAGCAAACAAAAGCTCGCAATCTATGGTTTTGTTCTATGTTTCTGTTAATTGTTTTGTTTTTTTTGTTTGTTTTTTTTTTCTAATGTGCAATTCTCACCAGGTTTACCTGTTCATGAATTTTTCTTTTTTATATTGACAGTAACTCAGAGAACCAAAAAAACCGGTTCTGGTTGGTGTATACCACAAATTTTAATTTATTTTTTGTACTTACCCAGTTTTTGAATGTTTTCTCCAGAATTGCTTATATATGCTATTTCAGGTTTCTTATGTATCATTGTACTATATCTAATTAGGTTCTATTACTTCTTTTTTGGTTGTTTCGAAATTAATTTAAACTGCGTATTTTTATTATAAATATATTTTTATAAATTATAAAATTGTATTTAGATGAATTATTTTATTTAAAAATGATAAGAAATTCAAACGTTGAAAAGTTGGAATTCGCATTACCTTATGTACATATTCAACAACATAAAGAGTTATTAATACCGATTTTATATAGATGTCTCAATATTTTTGAATATTTTCAGAATACATCTTGGGTGGTTTGTTCAAGGAGAAACCATGCAGAACTTTGATGACCTTGACATTGAGGGACGGAATCCCTCCCTTATATCAGCAGAAGAGCGTGAAAAGGTAATATTCTTTAACTGACTTATTTCTGACAGATATATGTTTTATTAATATTAAAGGGCAGATTTTGTGATTATATATGGTTTATTTAACCATATGATTTTTAACCTCTCCAATCTTTACTTTGATTCTTTTAATCAAAGTGAAAAAATAGAGGTAATAATATAGGTTAGTGAGGTGAAATGTCCTTCTATTTAAGTGATTGTGATGTGGGACAAATTGAAAAAAGTGTTCAAATATCAGCTGCTTTACAACGGTTACCAACATCATTAATTCTCCTGTGAAAGCTTCTTTTTTTTCCTTGTTATGCATGCAATTCATTAGTTATCTGATGAATTGTAATATATATTTTAATTTCTTAAGTAATAATATTTTATTTATATATTTTAATTTATTATATATTTACATTTATTTTTATATAAAATCATAATTTGTAGTTAAACTTATTTCTATATAGTATACATTAATATATTTTCTACAGGAAGAGCATGACAAGAAACGATTAATGAGAAGCAGTGTCACTGCTGAGGATGGAACTCTTCGACCAGTTTATTCTGAAACAGAAGATGGTGACATTTGGTGCCATATTTGCAATATTGCCTTATTTGGAGCTCATAAATTAATAAGTCATAGTCTTGGTAACCGACATAAAATTAAATTAGAAGAATGGCCATATCCAGTGTTATTGTGGTCAAAGCGATCAGATATTCTTAAAAAAAGTTCAAAAACTGGTTTAGCTGATGGGTTAGCACCGGGTGAACCAATTCCTCCAGGGATGGAAGATCAAATATCTAGGACTACGACCATACAAATGAGCTTAGACCGACATCGGAGTTCACCTCTTGTTGGATTAGAATATCTCCTTGAATTAGTGGATCCTGAAAGTACAGAACCTAGTTATACATGTGTTCTTTGTGACAAGCGTGGTGATCCTCGTACTGTTATGGCTCATATTACCAGCTACAATCATCGTCTTGCATATTTAAATCGTCATTTCCCTACAATATCACGAGCTATAACAGATCTTCCTCGTACAGTTAATTATAAACGTGGAGCTAATGAAATCTCTGTGTTGGTTGCCAAGAGAATAGAACAACATTTTGGAAGATTACAGCCTCAATTGGCAGATAAGCATCAATATGAAAAAAACAAAGTGCAGATAATTAAAAGAATATATCAAGATTATCATTTTCGGTAAGTTACAATTTTTTGTAATCTAAATTCTCCAATTCATAGTTTCGCATACTAATCACATTCTGTGAATGTCTGTACAAATTTTAACAAATTAAAAAACCAATTTCCCTTATTTAACACAATTTTTTCTTATATACAGGGAAACATCAGAAGTTACTTTCATGGATGTTTATGATGTGCGCTGGGTGACACATTTTGAAGAGAAAATGGCAGAAATGACAGCAAAGGGTGAGTAAACTGTCATATTATAATTTTACTGTTTTCATAAATTGTATACTCATAAGTATTTTTTCAACATTTTGTGCATGAAGAACAACAAGAAAAACAAGATCTTTTAAAACGAGAAGATAAAGTATTTGACAGACCATCAAAAGACACATCCAAAAAATCCGATAATAAAGCAGATCTTTCAAAATCGTAAGTACATTGTTAATTTTAAAAGAAATTTATAGTTAAATCAATAGAATACAACTGTTTATCATTAACTTTATAATTAATTATTTAGTTTTATTACTGATTAAATCATTATTTACAATCACATTATCATTTATTTGGCAATTATATTCGATTAATAATTTAGATTGACTGGTAAAAAATAATTAAAATTTATTTATAAAATAATTGAAACTACTAATAGTGATTAAACTGAAAAATTCGACTATTTGACACTCAATAGCTACTAAATTGATATTAGTTATGAAAACTTTGAATTCTTAAATAGAAAGATATTAAAGTAGCTATATTTGTTTTAGCGGATTCAAAATACGCATATTAACAAAGGAAAAGTTAAATGCTATAAGAAAGCCTGAAAAGTCCGTTAAGCAAAAAAATGATGGCCTGGAAGATGTAAAATCTTTATCTTCCTTATCAAGTATCTCCAGTAGCCCCTCGCCGCATCGATCCAAATCTCGTTCTCCTGATCGTGGTCTTAATCGTGGTCATGATCGTGGTGCTAATCGTGGTCATGATCGTGGTTCTGATCGTGGTCCTGATCGTATTCCTGATCGTGGTCCTGATCGTGGTCGCGATCAACACCCTCAACGCGAGTCCAGAAATCGTAATAATAATAAACCGAGTACGCGAGCCCGGTCGCGTTCAGGTGACCGCAGCAGGTGGTTAAGATACAAGGAATTAGTGAAACGCGCAGAAGAATCTTTAGAAAGGCAATTGAAGTTTCACGAAAAGAATCCTGAAAAGCATCCCGCTTATCCGGACGAGTGGAAGAAGTTCTGGAACCGTAGATATAAAGAACTTCAAGCAGAAGGCAAAGATCCGAGCAAACACGATTTCAAACCCGAATGGATCGAATACTGGAACAAAAGAATGCGCGAATTGCATGCAGAGCAGATGAAGACGCGCAAGGAGGATATTAAGAAAAAACTTGAGCTCTCTGGCGACGAACCTTCGGAACAACCTCAGCCGCGTAAGAACAAATCACCGATTATTCCTAAGAACATTGTTATTAAAACCGAAAGCGATAATGAAGTCGAGTACGTGGGCACGACCAAGTCGGCCAAAACTGTTCCTCCTACTACTACTATTACTGAAAAGTTCAGTGACCGCTTCGTCCCAAGAGATCGTGATCGCGATCGTGAACGAGACCGAGAACGAGATAGGGAACGCGATCGCGAGCGAGACCGGGAGCGCGATCGCGAGAGAGATCGGGAACGAGATCGTGAACGCGATAGAGAACGTGAACGTGAACGAGAACGTGAACGAGAACGTGAACGTGAGCGCGAACGCGATCGAGATAGAGATCGGGACCGTGATCGCATCAGAGAGCGCGATCGGGATTATTTCTCATACTCGAGGAGTGCCCGGGGTACATACAAATCCTCTTATTTCCCTCCGCCACCGCACTCCTCTCGACCGCGATATCACGATGCCCCCTATCCTCCTAACGCGCGTAAATCCCCAAGTCCGGCTAAAGAGGAAATGACCGAGGACTTGGAGATCGTCGGACTGCTTAGATTGCTGACGGCTTTGGAAGGACAGTTGGGGTCATTGGGCCCAAAAATAGTTGCTCTGCTATCCAGAGCTTTAGCTGCTGAGAAAATAAAGGCCAACTCAGCTGAAGAATTGCTATACGATGAAGAAGTGAGCGTTCTTTTTGAAACTGTTAAGGAAAAGTTGAAAGGTCAATTATTTGCAGGTACGATCAAGTTTTTAATTACCCTATTTTTTTCTTTTACTGTATATTTTGTTTTTATAGGAAGTTTAAACGCTCGTAGTATAAAGTATATTTTGTTGTATGAAAAACACATAAATTTTCTGTTACTTTCGCGCATAAGAGGAAAACCCGATATATTCTATAAAATGTAAAGTAAAGCTATTTTCTTTAAATATTAAAAATGCAATATACTTTGTATCTGATAAAGTCGCCTTAGCGGTCATAAAATCTGATTTTACTTACTAGTAACAAATATATTTCTCTTTAATGGTGCATATTTAAATTTTTTACTGTTTACAGGCATGATGGATAAAGTGGCGATACCTCCTACGAAAAATGCTATTCAAAATATTGCCCGACTGCTTCATAATGCAACAGAGTCTAAGAAGAAAATGGAAGAAGAGAAGAGAAGACAAAGAGAATTTTTAGAAAGATCTAGATCAATGAATTTCTTGACCAGGTCATTGTATCCACGCCCGGTTGAAGTAGAACCACTTCCAAAATCTGAACCTGTAAGTGTACCAGGCGTAGGAACTGTAGATAAAGTAGCAATTGCTCAGCAAATCGCAGCAGCATTAGTAGCTCAAGGTAGGACGAATGTGTCGCAAGAAGAATTAGAAACTTTGATTAATGCCGTCGTCGGTATGGCGGAAGCTTCCAAAAATAGTGATAAGCCAGTTACTACGGCGGACTTTGTTAAAGGACTTACCGGTAATAATTCGAATACTAATAATAGTACTAGTAATGATAGTATGATTAATAGAGATAATTTCAAAATCAAATCGCCAGAATTGGAAAAGCCAATTGATCATGCATCTAAGATGGAAAGCTTATCTGATTCAGACTTAAAGGCGCTTTTACAAAACTTCAAAGATTTGAGTACGGATGAGCAGCACGGGTTAATAAATTTCTTAAAGAAACTCGAGGCAACAGACGCTGCTAGAGTTGAGAAACTTCGAGCTTACGTAAATTTAGGCCCATCCTCTGTATCTCCTCTGTTGAAACATCTTTCCCCGATGATCCAACGGGAAGAACAGTCGCGTAATTTGCGAAGAAGTGCTTCCCCGTTTTCAACGCGTAAAGGTACCCATAATCCTTGTGACGATGAAGATAAGTGGAAACCTAAATTAGATATGTTTGCAGACGAAGAAGAAGAAAAGCGAAAGAAAATGGATGACAAAAAGTCGAAATTAGACTTGTCAGACGACGACGATGATTATACCTTCGAAGATATTTATAAGGCAGCCGACAAAAACGTTAATGATAACGAAAAAGCAAAGAAAAGATCACATTCTAGATCGAAATCTCGTTCGCCCAAGTCGTGGTCACGTTCACGGTCGCGCTCGTGGTCCCCACCTGTAAAGAAAACAGATTATTCGAAATCTAATGATCCTAACGTTATTCTAAATGAAACGAAACGACTAATAGCTAATATTATGGGTGATTTACCGTCAAAGTATGTACCTAAGTCCCATTTATCACCTCTTTCTGAAAGTTCTCAATTATCTTGCCCTGGAGTAAGTTCGCTTCTGACATCAGGTCCCGTATCTTCAAATCTTTCAAGTAATTTCGGTCAGTCTTATGGCATAAGCGCCAGTCAACCAAATAATTCACACCTATCATTTTCGTCTAATCAATTTTCAAATTTTCCACCCCCACAACAGCCACAATCCTACGGTGGCTCGAATTCTAACTTTTTAAATAACGGCTTTAATAACTTTAGTCAAGGCTACAATAACATGCCCAGTCAAAACCAGTATGGTGGAATGTCATCGAATCCGTATCCTCCCTCGCAATCAAATTATGGAGGCTCGTCGTTCGGAAATCCCTCTTCGGTCAGACCTTCGTCTTCATTTTCGCAACAGCCGTTCGGTAATAATTACAGTCAGCAGCGTTTCTATTGAAAAAAATAGTGTTAGTGCTTATCTTATAGATAAGAATCATTCAAAGACTATGTGATTGTGGTAATTTATTTAAGAGCCACTAGCATCCAACATTGTAATTTTTGTTAGAATTTGTTTACAATTTAGTTATTATAGGAATTGATCGTCATCTTAATGAAATGTCATGTGACTAATTCTTTCCAATATTTACCTGAAATTTAACGTTTCTAAACTTTCGTGTACATACACAAACGTCTTTGTGTAACTTTTATGCGTAATTTGTATAGATTATATGCAACTGAGTTCAAACAATGCTTGTGTGACACAATCTTTTGTATAAAAATGATTAAACATACATTTTTTAAGTTTAATTAAATATGTTTTTATTAAATTATTGCTATACATTTTAACATTGTATTAAACATTTAATCCATTAACGCATAAATGATCGTAATAACCAAGGTATTTTAATATATATACATTTATATATATATATAATAAAGAAATTAAGTATTATCATTGATTAAAATGAAATAATTTAAAATATTTTTACATTAAAAATACAAGTTGGCAAAATGCAAACATGCATAATAGCGTTAATGGATTATAGATTTTGTATAAAATAATAGAGGCTCTACGAAATTCTGTAAGAAGTTTCCCTTATTAACAATTTAAGGGCTATATGGGTTAAATATGGGTCGTCAATTTCTTCCCGATGGTGCTATGTGACCCATATTAGGTCATAACGATAATTCTATTCAAACTTGTTTTGTTGTAGCCAAAAGATAAAAATAATTTTTTCAAATTATTTTCTTGTATAGGATTCTATCAGCGTGTAAGGATTCATCAGGATCCCAAAAGAGTCAGTTTCGAATATTTTTTTACCCCGTTTTGTATTCTAAGGTTTCGTGATGCCCGCCCGTGGTTCTACGTATTTTACACTTTTACCTCACATAAATTTATAAATCAATTAACGTAAAGGAAGGTACTTTTTTTACAAAATTTACCAATCGGAGCGGTAAATACCGGTTTCAAAACCGGTACGTTTAATCAAAAATTCATCGCGTTGTTTCTGTAATAAATGGATCATTTCATATAATGTTATGTAAAATAAATCTCACATAAATATGTATTGTAATTTAAAAGTTTACCTACAGTATAAACAAAGTCAATTTGAATAGAAAAACCATTTCTAATACGACCCATAATAGACTGTAAAATATTCTAAAGAAAATATAATGCTGTGCGACCGATACGGGGGATATACGCATTAAGTATCCATAGAATTAGGTAACTTAAATACAGAAGAAAATGTTTATACACTGTTAGCCCTTAAAGTGTTAATAACTTGAAGGGATGTCATAGCAGGTATTCATCTGAGTACTTAATTGTTGGAGCCGATTACAGATTCCTACACCAAATTTCACGTTATTTAAATTTATTTTGAAGTTTTTCAAAATTATCGCAGTCGTCTGCTGTTTATACTGAGTTAAAGAACTGTGAATGACAAGCGAATTAGTCAAAAAACAAAAATTGAAAATAAATACCGGAAAATACAAAAATGACAGTAAGTATGTAATTCTATAAAGGTTATTCCGATATCCCCTTTTATTTTTATTAATTATCTCTAGAATTCACTGTTCTCTGATTTATTCTAAATAAAATGCAATTATTGCCTCCGAGAAATATTAAAAATTCAATATAACGAAAAATGCAAAGAAGGTATCTGTAATTGCTTCAACATTCTTCTTTTAACAATATCCCCATGTATGTAACAAAATATGTAATGAAATAAAATTACGAGATTAATTTTAATTACTGTAAGTTCTTTATAAAATGAATAAAACGTCATTTATTCTACGAAGTTTCTGCGTGATATGAATTAATACGTTTAAACTAATGATTAATAATTTTCGAGCCATCCATGGTCAGTTACACTTCACTTTCAAAACCAGCTACAATAAGTAATACAATTAGTATTACAATTATTATTTTTTTTTCAATGTAGGGCTGCTTAATTTAATCATAATTAAGTTACAAAAAATAAAGCTATATGAAATCGTATTTATTGAAACCAACATACAAAAATACGATGTAAGCAGAAAATTTAAGTTACAAGATACACTGCGTACCTATGTCGATGCATTAGTAATCGAGAAACTTTATTAAATTACTTGTTTTCGGAGCGCGCTCAGGCTTCTTAATTTAATATTTATCAATATTTTGTATCGAAAAGTAAGCAGTTTTACAGATTTTCTACTTTATTTTAGATTGATAAACGCTAACCGGTTTATCGTCGGGTAAAAAAAGTTAGGTACGAACTCAACCGAGCGCGAGAAAAGGTAAGTACTATCTCGATGGAGCGCGTGGAAAAGTAGTATCTCAGCCGAGCGCGTGAATATATAGGTACTTATAACTCGCTCGAGTGCTGAAAAAAAATCGTAACTCGGAAGCTCTATTTTTTCATCGTTAAAAAATCTGTGAGGGTGCATTCCCGCGCATTCCGGCAAACTCAACGGAACGCATGGGAATGCACATGGTTTCTTTTTGAGTATGAAGAGCTATTCTATAGGGAATAATGAATACTTATATACTTAAATTGAAAAGGAGGGGGTGTATAAGGAGCGCACTTGACGATTTCTATCTCGAGCCGCATTCCCCATTGTTCGCGCGAAATTTACTTCGTGACATAGAAAATTAAGTTGCTAACGATTTGTTATCATGCGAAGAATGTGGGATCACAGCATTTTTATTAATTGATATGTTCAATAATTTTATATAATGTAATATTGTTGAAATTGACGCGTGGAATTTCCTGATTGATTTGTCTTTAACTGAAAATTATTAAATACTGCATAACTTTTATAAAGATTTTTGAGATTAGGAAAATTTCAACCAATTAGCGTGGCACCGAAATCACTTTAATTCTTTTCTCAACTTTATTACTTCTCAACGTCAATGAGGCGCTACGCCGAGTTAGAACCTTTTCATGTGCCCGGCTGAGTTATTATCTTATTCTTCCCAACCGACGTAATAATTTTCTCCGTTGTTACGTACAAATATAATATTGCTAGGTATCAAGGAATTCTGAAAAGGAAAAGTTTGCTTCTCGGAGAGAATTACAAGATCGTGATTTTTTAATCGCTTTTTGCAAAAATTTCAAAAGTTCTTTTTTCAAATATTTCTTTATTTACATAAAAATTAATGTTTTACTTAAGGGCGTAAATTTCCATGGACTTTTTAAGTTCACACTAATTTCAGAAGCTCGCTATATTTATCTAAATATTTGTCTAAAAAAAAGTCTGGTACCAAAACTTCATGTTACTAATTATATATACATATAGGTATATATATAAATATATAAAATTAAAATTTTTGTTTATTATAATACGATACTAATTATATATTTAATCTCTTGAAAAATCAATAATTGCCTTTAAAAAAACATAGTACTATGTACAGATGATATTCCAACCATGCTAATTATTATATTAAAAATTTACTTTAAATAACTTGACAAAACAATTTTATCAGTGTTTTCATCGTTTTGCAAATCAATTGTGATCATCGTGGTTACTTATCCAGTTTAGTGTTTTGTGATGGTAAGTATATAATACATCATATTTTTTTAACCTAGATGGTTAAAAACTGAACAAGATACTGGTGTTTTAATTTGTAACCAGTAATATCTAAACAAAATTTTTAGATAAAAATAATAAATTGAATCCAGTGTATAATAAGATTTTCATATTTAATTAATAAACAGAAAAATGTAATATTCATTTTTATTAAATTGTTCTTAGTAATAACAGATTTTAGATAAAATATTGATCAAATAGTGTACATATAGAAAATATTTGCTACTACTTATTAATTTTTCATTGTATGTTTTTACTAATCTATTTATTTTAATTACGAAAAAATTATATTCAAAAATTGAATTATCTATGAAATAAAAATTACTTTCGTACCTACATTTGTTAAGAATTAATGAATTTCAAAATTTATAATCATATAGATGTGAAAATTGTTATTAAGCAAACTAAAAGGTTTAAAAGTTGCAAAAGGGTTTATTCAACGCCTCTGCTAGTTGACCGTCAGAATTATATATAGAAAATATTCTGAGAAAATTCACTACAAAATTTCACTTATGTCGATTTCATAAATAAATCGTCAAAAATACTCAAACGGAGATCTTAAACTAAAACATATTACTTTTAGCTCAATCAGCTATCAAATAGTCGTTTCAGAGGTGATACATTTTTTAAGATTGCGAAAATATGAGATTGTCCTCGTGCCTAACAAGTAGCTGTCGTGCTTATAAGTAATGTACTAATATGCAACTATCATTCTGTAAATTTTCAAGTCAAAATTTTAAAAACCCCCGTACATTCCTGTTCATTTGCGTATATATGTGTACGTTCGTGTACGTTTTCGTAAGTTTTGGTTATGTTTTGGACATTTTTTACAGAAATGTATGCGAAAGTACGCAAACGTACGTGAACATACTTAGATGTACGCAAACCTACAGAAATTTGCAGTAACGTGTATAAAATTATAAGAACGTATATTTTGATTAATTGCTAATTTCAAAAACGTTTTTGGAAAAATCCTATGGATGGAATCATTTACAAATTTTACAGGGCATACCTACTTAATGTCATTTGAGAAGACGTAAAAGAACGCTTATTTTCTAAAATTTTTGCTCAACTAAAATAACAAAAATAAAGTTTAGGTGCTGATAAAACAGAGCAAACCGTGTCAGTACTACAAATGTAAACTTTATCTAATCCTAAATTTTATAATTTTTTAGCAATTTTTAATAAAATTTTAAGAAAAAAGCGCTTTGAATCTTTTTCGGACTTGAAATTTTCTTAATTACCTTGCTAATTTATTACTAACTTTAAAAGTGTCTTTAAAAAAATTAATAGATGTAGAATTATTCGAATTTTGACCAAGATTTTTTTACAGGATTACAAAGTACCTGACCAAGCGATTTTTTTTTTTTTTTTTTTTTTTTTTTTTTTTTTTTTTTTTTTTTTTTTTTTTTTTTTTTTTTTTTTTTTTTTTTTTTTTTTTTTTTTTTTTTTTATACGGCAAGTATAACATAAAACATATGAATCTAAAGCAAATTATGCGTTCGTAAAGAAAACATCTATATTTCTTTCTTATTACTTAGAAGGGGAGCACCAGAGATGCGGGTCCTGGACTTTCCTACTCTTGCCGGAAACACTTTCTTTTAACAAATAATCAGACAAAAATGGGCACATTTTTTTTTCTTGAGTAAAGTCAATGGCATTATACAGTGTAATGTAAAAAATCCTTAAAAATACTAAAAATTAAATGATTGCATGGCCTGTAGAAAAAAGTAGGGCCCATTCAGAAAAACCCAGAGACACATGTCTCATTATTTGTTAAAACGAAGTGTTTCCTGCGAGAGTAGGAAAATCCAGGACCCACATCCCTGGTGCTCCCCTTGTTAGTTCCTTTTCAGAAAAAATGATGGAGGAAATTCTACATAAAAAAATTTGTGAAAAACTATAGGAATAAAGGGCTGTGACGCTTCATGATGGTATAAGAGCCCGGCTTCCCGTCCGGGAGACTCGAGTTCGATTCCCGGCCGGACACCTCTGACTTTTTTTCGGATGAAACAATTTATCATGTGCCTGGACTTTCTGGGCGCATGTCAAAGTTAACATCTATTGCCGTACCGACAGGGAGAACATTAATGGTGCACCATTAACATGTTTGGCAGGCTGGGGGGTATAACCTGAGCCTGTTTTCTCTAATGGTAGAATATGCATGGTACATACTCAAATTTGACTCCTCTACCCGCTGTTTCTGGTGTGGGTTTTTTTCTCCGTGGCATTGAGGTTTCCCACACCGCTGGGTGCGCTATAAGTAGCGCGAATCCTGCGGGCTAATGCAGGATTAAGTAGTGCGGGTTATTATGTAGACAGGAAAGATGATAGACTGAAAAAAGTAAATAGTAGATACTGCTTATTAAACACAAGCAATATCCACCATAATAGGCCAAAGTTGGTTCTCCTTAAGTGTTCGGATGTTTCAGCTCGAGTTCAAGAAGCTTATAGACTTTCGCTGTCTTTAATTTGCTGTAGTGACTTGGCACATCCAAGTCGATTCAGCCCGAGTGCGCAAGTGATTTCAGCCGAACAGCTACTACTCGAGGTTTTGGGTTGAAACAGCTTGACTGCCAAGTTCATACTTCCGCTTTCCTATAGGATCAAACGTACCCTCCCTAAAGCGGACGTACGGGTAGGAATATGAAATAGCAAAAAAAACCCATAGGACAGCTAAGAGCTAAAATTACGAAAAACTATGAAAAATTATGTAAAAATATAAAAAATTGCGAAAAAATATTAAAAACTATGAAAATATTAATACATTCGAACACGTTTTGCAAACTTTTATATTTTTTCACTTTTTGCGTTTTGTTATTTTTTACTATTAAACATCACCATGTCAAAACTAAGTTTAATTATATTAGAACATTTAGCTTTATTGTAATTGGAGCAGATTACTATAGCCCCAATTCGATAATTATTATACAATTAAACAGCAATTGGCATTCATTTTTTAAAGTAAAAATTCGAAAAAACAATCAACATTTCTACAACTTGAAAAATCAAAGAAAATTCTTAGTGCCTTGTGTTGATAACGAGGAGAATTTTTTTTAACTGCAAAATATCTCAAGATAAAATTCTTGAAAACGATTAAAATTCGAATTTTTAATTTTTGAAGGTTTTGCTACTCCGAAAAATCTGAAATCATTCAGAGGGTTTTTTCGGTAAAAAAAAAGTGTAAATATTTTTCAAGGTTCTTTTCGTGCTTCATAAAATTTGATTTCTAGAAATGGATTAAAAATCAAGTTTTACATTTTTACAGTTACATTTTTACAGTTTTACATTTTTTTAACAAAGTAAGAAAAATTTTCATGGAAGTTAAAATCAGAGAAATTTGAGTTTTTAAGCCGATTTCAACTTTTTTTTTATTATTTTCCGATCAAATTTGTTGTACATCTCAAGCGTACTTATTATGGAAAGAGGATCAAATCAAATATTTTGAAAATATGTTCGATAAGAAATATGGAAAACATCGTGAGTGCTTCGCATAAATTAAAGAATATTATGTTAAAATTTCATTTAGATCTCTGCATTTTCGTGTCTCTTGTGTACCTCCATAATTTAAGAGGACTCAATTAAATTTGATATAAAACTTAAGAGATGAAATTTTCATGAACATTTTCAACGTTTATGTAAACGACGACTATTAAATTGTATAAAAAAAAAATCTTAGGAAAACTTTACCAATGACAAGAGAGCTGCGATCGGAACAAAAAATCGAAGTTTGAAGGAAAAAAATCCGACCAGCAAACAGCCCCCAAAACGAGCGGCCATATTTTTAATTCGAATTTTTAATACATGTAGTATAATAAAGCAGCTTCCTAATAATATATTTATTAATTCATAAAACATAATACAAAGACGTAAAAAAAACACATGTAAAATTATCGCACATCTATCACTTCAATGTATCATAAATGTGGTCGTACCTATACATCAGGCTTTTTCTCTGCATTGTCGGACACATACCTACCTACTTACTTTCGGAGCGCTACTGCATTCGTTGATTATCGATCCACATGTTAATTTAAGTAAAATACGTAAAATAAAGAATATTTATTATGAAAATTTTGTAATTTAATTATTTTATATCCATCTAGTAGTTAAATCCTTTGTCTTCCTTTTATAAGAAGTTGTTGAATACTGATATGATTTCTACCGTAATGATATGTAAAATCGAAACGTCACATCCAGGATTTGAGAATATTTCCAAAGAAATACATATAAACGAATGAATATTTGTAAACAGACTCAATAATTAAAAGTAATTTCCATGTGGTAGAAATTAACACGCTGATAAGAGACATATCTTTAATATTCAGTTCACTTAATTATAAAGATATATTACAAAAATATTTCAATTAATGAGTTTATACAAGATAAATAAGCTTATTGTCTATATGGTATAATTGCACAAAATGTATGTCTTTGTAAGGCAAAAACTTTGATATTTAATGATTTTACAAAAAAGGCTTATTAACTTTCAATTAATTAATTTTGTTAATAGAACTTACGATTGTAACTTAATATCATAAAAATAAAATTGTTTCGATATATTATACACGACACTTTTTACAATTCATTATATATTTTTTCTATAACCATAATATTTATAATAGATATTAATTTATTATGCGATTGAAGAGAGAAATGTGAAAATAACGAACATAGGTGAGTACTTTTATATAGATATATCTATTCTTATAATTATAATATAAATTAATTTTTTCTGTTGCCATTTTAATTATTTACGATACTTTGACTAAAAAAGCTGGTAAGAAAATTTACATCAAAAATCTCTGTAAAAAGAGTCAATTAAACCTAATTTAATTCTTCATGTAACTGCGAGTCCTTATTAAAGCAATTTTAATAAAAATGAATATATAATTCATCGTATATATTTTATCGGACATTTTTAGATTATATAATCTAACTGAAAGAAAAGCCCGATAATTGGTGGGAAAATTTGTTTTCTTTCTTTAATTTGCTGAAAAAATATTTTTACTTATAAAGAGTATAAATATTGCATATACGATTTAAATTTATTTTATTCATTTTTAAAAATAACTTAATTTTGCAATTTTTTACAAAATTTAGATTATTTTTTTTAATTATAAACAATCAAATCAATTTTGAGAAAAGGGAATTAGCAAAAAGATTCCTGTGGTATATGTTGCAACTTTTTTTTTAAAGTACTGAATAAGTAAATCAATAATAGTACATATAGGTAGTACTTTATTCTCATCTGAACCATGGCCACTTTTTTATTTTTATTTAAGTGTATTATTTGGATGTTGGGCTGTTTATATGGAATTGACTTATTTCTCGCAAAAGTTAAATTAGTTGAAAGAGAGAAACAAATCTAACCGTGGTCCCGGTTTTCAAGCAAAAAAGTGGCCATATTTGTTGAGATGGGAATAAACCGAGTTTTTACATAATTTATTTTTTATTCAAAGTAACACAAGAAAAATAAAAGCATAGATTTGTGAAGCATAATTTTAATCATAATATCATATAATAATACTGTTAAACTATAATCAAGCTGTTACAAACTGACTAGAAAGATTTAAAATTAATTTAATATTGAAAAAAATATGTTAATTTAACTTGCAATTAAGTAACCTGCTTCGTTAGTAGATAATATTTTTCAATGATTTGTTATTAATGAATATTAGTTATCGATTGATGACTAAATTCATGCAATTTTAACGTTTTTAAGGCGGCCCCCATATGGTTTTTTTATGAAATAGCAGATATATCATAAACTTAAGAGAAATGTTCTTTAAATATTTAACTTTCAATTTATACTAAGAAAATTGTAGGCCAACGACCAAATTATCGAAAAAAGTGAGTTTATAAATAGGCTCGTTTAACACATATCCTCCTTGGCGGAAAAATAATAAATGTTAGTAACTGCAAATAACTGCTAAAGTATAAATTGTTATAAACAGTTTGGATTGGTATTTATAAGTTATTTGCAGTTTCATTAAATCAATCATAAACTGTAATAAAGGAAGTGATATAAAAAGTCATTAACTATAACTTGAAAAGTTATCAGCAGTTATAAAAATTTATCAAAATTGTAAATAACTGTTACAAATTACAAAGAACTGTTAGTAATTGTTGTTAACTGTTAGTATACTACTTGTTACCAGTATCTTCATTACTGCATCTTATTATTTACCAAAACTGCAAATAACTCTTAGAAACTGCAAATAATTAATATATTATTTATAACAGGCCTGTTATAATTAATATAGACTCCTAATAATTATTATTAATGCTTCGGTCCAAGCAGTTTATAATATAATTATTTGTAGTTTCTAGCAGTTCTTTACAAACACAATTTCCGCTAGGACTTACGGGAACGAACAGTTTTTATTTGCTTTGTATAACTTAAATAAAATAGTAGTTTTTAATGCACAATATATAAAAATAAAAATTTCTTATTCGAGAATCTAATACGTCATTAGAATTACAGGTTACAAATAAAAAAGATATTAACAATATAAACGTTGTAACTGTGAACAGGCGTGAAATAAGTAAATTAGGCCCTTTTCACGTGTAAAAGTAGGAAAGAAAATATCGCATTTCGAGCGTATTTTATATATTCATTTCTATCACAAAACAGGTGTGAGAAATATTCGTTTCTATCCTAAAACCGGTGAGAAATAAATCCATTTCTCACCCGTTTTAGAATAGAAATGGCGCTTCTCTCTAGTTTTTCAATTTTCACCTGTTTTAAGGGTAGAAATGTCCATTCCTACCCTAACACAGGTGAGAAATGAATATTTTTACCTCCCTTTAGGGAGATAGTTAATTGCGTATGTACGTTTCCAATTATTTTGATTTTCAACATGCGTTGTGTATAAGGTACGTCTTGAAATGCTCAATCCTCTCCGACTTACACACGTAAAAAAGGCACTGTCATGCCTGCCTTAAAAAAAATACGGTATGTAACATGAAAAGAAAAGCTATTTCAGACTCTGGTGAGGTGTTTTCAGCACTCGTTTCTGTCCCGAGCGCCTTCACTGCCCTCGATTTCGACTCGTGCAGAACAAGTGTCAAAGAGAATTTCCAACTTATTTATTTTTTTTTTATTTTAATTTTAATATTTATTCCTTATTGGAGTATAACACAAGTTGATACGGCACTAAACTCATAAGCCACCTTAATTATACAAAATTTATCGTAAAAGCATGTTACAATTACATAACAGTATTGTAAAAAGATATCTTAGAAAATCATTAGCTACAGTAAAATTATAAGTAATATTGCTACGAAAATATAAAAATTTATTAAAAAATAAAAAATTTTCCAACATAAAAACCATATTTATAATTCTTTTACAATATCAAATAGAGAAAACAAACTTTGATTTGTGGTGATGTTAGTATATTACTATATTTAAATTACAAAAAAATTGATAGTAAATTTAAAAATGGTAAATTAAAAGTTTATAAATACACTTTTAAATTTAAAGAGATTTTTTAAAACGAAAAAATCATATCACATTTGCTTAATTAAATAGAAACAAAGCATTATACATATGTACAAAATTTGTTCCTTGACATAAATAAATAAAAAACAATAGGAATGCATAAAATTATTTTGGAACTAAGCCTCTTGTTTTGGGATATACTGGTGCTGGTATCTGTTGAATTTTTCCAGCAACACTCTTTGGACGAGCTCTTGCAGATGGTAATCTTGACTTTGGTTTAAAACTTGCATTGGAGGCATCAACATCAATATCTCCTTCATCACATAATGCCTT
>JAPYZO010001372.1:0-23997 GCA_030522905.1 Torymus flavipes
TGATTACGCCAAAGTAAATTTTATAACATTCAGTATATAGTTTATAATAGGATAATAATTAATCAATCAATTGAAAATGAATTATAATAAAAACACTGGAAACTCGCAGTAATGGAATATAGCTGAAACTACAAAGGCAAAGCCATTAAAAATTATATAACAGGTGTAATTTTCTTAAAACAGTAGCGAAGCGCAAGTCACTCGATATCGCCTATCTCCTTTGTAGAAACTCCTGGAAGTAACTTTTTCCGAAAGTCATTGCAAAGCGATATTGCGGCGACTGCACGAGCAATTACGTAAGACGGATTAGCATGACAACTCGAGCGTGTCGATTATAAGTGAATTAATTAATAGGTATCATCACCTTATGCATCCATCCGCTGACATAATTTAATTTCATTGCATGACCGCGATCGAATCTAAAAGTTTCGCGATCTTATTTTATATAAAAACTGGAGCGGTTGTTGTGCAATGTCTCAATTCAAGTATGAATTCTCGCTCTAATTATCATGTGAACACGTCGTCAGCTTTTCTTTGCAAGTCCAAAATCGCGTTCTGCAATTTACGCATATAAGATTCGTAATGCTGCGGAAGTGCGCTAAGCGTAAAATTTTCGGGACGAGATTCGGCAATTGACGGTGCACGCACGCGCATCGAGCATCGCTATATTACATCATTAAGAGTAGGGTTTCCACATAAAGCTTGTATAAGTATATGGCATTCATTCACAATTATATATGATTATTGACTCGGAAGCCCTATGTATAACGTTACAACATCATTATACGATATCTGTAATCGATCTTTTTTGAAAATATATATACCATCGAAGATTTGAATGAATGGCTACGAAAGATGCTTAGGTACAATTTTTAAAATATTTTTATAAAGGATTACATACACCTTAAAACACGTCACGAATTATAGTTTGAAATGTCAACTCTGAGCATACTTTTTTTCTCTATTATATACCTCGCACTGGTGTCATCGCCCCTTACGTAATGACTGGTTTCGCGGAAACATGTCATTTGTGCGAAAGTATTCCAAAATACGTCCAGCGTGCGTGTACTTAGGTGCCGTGACAAAGAATCTCTCGATTACATCGTGAGTGCGACACTACAGTTATATTTAATACCCTCCTTAGTTATAATAACGAAATATCGAGAACTGTGTAATTAATAGAAAGTATATTTGTTTTTCTTGGATCAATATAATATCGAATAAATTCTAGTACCTACGGTGATAAAAACTATTCTAGGCTCACTTATTCCAAGTAAGTATAGTACTCATATCCCGCAGCTCGCTAACAAGTACAAAACACACAGCCATATGCCGGTCCTGCCTGATATCCTGGCTTCCTGGCTGTCCCCCTCCATATCTTAACGGTCCCCTGCGGGTGCTCCAAAAAAGAAACCGGAGCACGCGTACGCTCGCGCTTTATCTCCCCCGTGTAAAACCAGCTTTATGCCCGTCAACAAACTCGCTCGCTCGTTCTCTCTCTCTCACTCTCGCGCAAAACCGACAAGGACCTTCACGTATAGCGTGCACGGCGCGAGAGAGAGGGAGAAAGACTAAAGAGACGGACCGAGAGAAAGGAAGCCCGCGGCTATACAACAGGCACACAATACACACGCCGACGCGCGCACACACATTCACAACATTGGCATTCCAAGATGGCGAGCGCGAACAACAACGCGCGCGCGCGCTGCAGCCAGGCAGCTCAGTAGTAGTTTAGTGCGCGGCTGCGACGCGCCGCGGAGAGATGTAAACAGCGGTCTGTGCCCCGGCGGCTGATCTCTGACTCCCTTTAAAACGAGATTCGTGCGTGCGCGAGTGCGTGTGTGCGTTCTTTTCAGCCGCGCGCCGCGGCCGTGAGAAACGAAGAAGCAAAAGCAGAAGAGGAGAGGATTTAAAGGGACAGGACTTATCGGGATATGGCCAAGTCCGTGCTGGGCTCGGACACCATGCCTAAGGCGGGCCGCGTCAACGAAGGTAAATCTATATAATATCACTCCACGCGGCCTTTGTCTCTCCAATCTGCGTGTGCGGCGGATAATCAATCGCGTTGCACTTTGTCGTGCGAAAGGAAGCAAATGCGCGTAAGGCTTCACCGTCACCTTGATACTCATACCGCGGCTTTATTAATTTAAGGGTGACGCGCGCGCGACCGTCTTGTTTAGAAAGTTCGAGTGTCAGAAGTCTGCTCGGTAAATCACTGGCGCTCAGCGCGCGGGACGAGGTCACACATGCGCCCAACAAGATTTTCGAGTATTTTAGCAGAATTTTCAGATCGTGGGAGAAAGACAGGATGGCGATCGAGCTCGGGAATTCGAGGAACGAGCAGAGCAGCTCGCTCTCTGGCAGAAAGGTAGTGCCGCGGGAAAACGAGTCTGTGGCCGGTGGCCGCGCGCGCGCGCGAGCACACAGAGTTATTCGAACGGGAGCAAAAAAGAGCTCGTGCTATGCTTTTTCCAATCAGTGAGTCATGCGCGTGTGCGCGCGAGTATGTACGTGCAAGTTTGCCAATGTTTTTAAAACAATGTGCTCTTCGCGTGTGTGTTTCGTCGGGGAATGAGAGTTTAAATATGTGACTACCTTGCAATAAAATTGGTCGTAAAATATATGATTTATAACGTGCTTTTCGATAAATGAACAGTTTGCAAGTGGTAGAATTGCTTACTGAATAATAAAGTTTATTTCAAAATTTATAAGGAACACTTTTGTAATTTTTATTAAACATCAATTGAAATTATTAGTGGTATGGTTGTTAATTTGGCATTTAATTTGTCCTATATGGATATCAGTATTGTTCTATTACCATCTTTTGTTTTGTTGATTATGCAATTAATGCCCTTAAGTAATGATTCACTGTATTTGCAGTGTGCAGGGAGTGGTTGGTGCATGAGGATGGGGCATTGGCCTATCGCCTTCAAGATGAAGAAAGTATGTATCTCAACTCATTTTTTTATTATTTATGACTTACTATTAGTATACAATTAGTGTGAATTTTAAATTACAACATACAGATTTGTACATATTTTTTAAAGCAATACAGAATCAACAGGTGAATTAACTGTATTTTATTTTTCTTTTAGTTAAAGAACATTATACCCACAATAAAGTTCGAAATGCACAGGTGAGGGAAGATCTTCCCAAAGCTCGAGTTGAACAAGAAATAGAAAAGTTAAGATACCAATCATACGTACAAGAACAGTGAGTATTATCAATTTGTGTAACATAGAACTTGTTACCTCAAAAAAAAAAAAAGATTATTAATATTTTTTAATGTTATAAAATATTTCTATTTTTTATGACAGTCACTTTAAATACAACTTATAAAGTTAAATTGTTATATAATAATTTTCATTAAAATTAAAATGATTGATTAACAAAAATTGTTTATTAATTTGGTGATATTTTGTTGTCGACAGAGAAGAGAGAGATGCTCTCATAGCACGGCAAATTGCACTTTCACTAGAAAGAGAAGAACGAATGAAGGAAAGAGAATTACGAGAGCAAATGAGACTGCAACTTAGATTGGATGACGAAGCAGCAAGATTAGAAGCTGAAATGGAAATACAGAGACGTATTCAAGAAGAAAAAGATCAGGTAAATGTCAAATAAAATTATCCACGTAATTTTCTGCTACTTTTCATTGACATTGTAATTTATCTCGAAAGTAAAATAACTAAAGTATGAAAAGAATTAAAAACACGAAAGATTTGTAATTTATTCTTTTTTATATTTACTTGTTATATATTCCCATGTAATTAAGATAATCTTATATAATTATTTTTATATTACGTAAGTCATCAGTGATTCATACAAACAATGAACATATTGCTTGATTATTCATATTACAGTATAAAGTTAACTACTAATAAAAATTCAAAAACGTCACTAAAAATATTTTATAATTATCGTAGGAATTAGCGCGAAAACTTCAGGAAGAGGAGGAAGTTGCTGGAGACACTCAGGATGGAGCTGTTGCGGATGAGCAACTTATGCTGGATCACAAAATCGCCATGGAGGCGCAAGACGCCGAACTTGCGCGCATGCTACAGGAAAAGGAGCGCGCCAAGGCAAAACGAGCGCGGGAACGGGCACGACAAAAGAAGCTGGAACGCCAGCAACAACAGCAGCAGCAACTCGAGGAGGAACAGTTGTCGGCAAGCGGTAGTCTCGAGAGGCCACAGAGACCCGACCAGCTGGATTTGAAACCGAGTTTATGTGAGTTATGATTCGTTTATAGATGGTTGAGTTAACGGTCAATAACCTTCCAGGACATATTAACACTTCTTAATTGCTAAAATCAATGGTTGTGATGCTAAAACCAGTTTTTAAATTAACATTCAAATTAGCGTCTCGTATTTATCAGTGTGGTATCTCATTTCTTTTTTAAGCTTTTGCTTTGTACTCTCTCTTAATGTAAAAAAATAAAAATTTATTTTTTGCATAAAAATTAGAAGTAATCAAAACTAAAAAATGAAGATACTTATAGGAAAATAAATTGAAATCTCTGTTTTCTCTACACAGCGAAGACACGACCAACTCGACACACTAGGCAACTCTCAGACCCTGAGGAGATCCGCAGCTACGTTGAAGTCGGCGAGGATACCACCGGTATAACAGACACGCAGCCGCGCAATGTCGCCGCCATGATCGATCCCACGTATAATGGGAACACGTATACGAGCTCTTCGAGCACCTCCAGCAGCACTATCAGCCCCACATTCGGACTGCCAACACCGTCCACGGGTCTACCCCCGGGCGACATAATCGTTGAGGACACAAGCTCCTGCTACATGCCCGTGCCAGGCACGCGACGCAGTCATTCCGGTACGAACGATATAGATTTTCTTTACGAGGGCATGAGATGCTATCGGTAAAATTCATTGTTGCAAGCGCACGCGAGGTAGAAGTGCGTAACCATAGCAACTGAGTTTCATGGAATATGGAAACATTAATATCATTTTATATGTTTTTATATTTTCTTTTATTGATGCGATTGGACCTGCCTTTAAATATAGTATATTAGATATCTAGAGTAGGAATAAACTTGGACAGTCCAATTTTTCTCCCGTCGTCCGTTTACTATTTTTTTTTGCCTAGTGGGCCGAAAGTACCACTTTCGCTCCCGGCGCCCAATCGCGAATGTTGTATTTTTGGCCTCACTAGGCAAAATAATCGTATACGAACCATGGGAGCAAATAAAGAATGCCTCAAATCGCACGTTCTCGCCTTCGGCTCGGATGACAATTTCCATGCGATCTGGAACATTCTTTACTTTTACTCCCTAGGTGTGTAATATACTATTTGCTCCCAGCGCCTGATCGCGAAGGTTGTATTTTCGACCTCGCCAGGCAAAAAAAATCGTATACGGAACACGGCGATAAAGAGGGCCATCTCAGAGCACATGTTTGCCCCCTTCGGCTCGAGTGGCAATTTACACGTGCTCTGGACTGGCCTACTCTGTACCTCCCTAGTTGCGTAATATACTATTCATCGTACCCGGGATGAAAATACCACATTCGCATTTTTGAGCCGGGATCAAAAGTGGTCCAAAAAAGGTTTTACTAAAATTTTTGTATTTTTTTTTTAGGACAACAACACTCGCCTTCCCAAAATCAAGAAGAAAAGCATAAACGCCGTGTTAAAGACAGCTGCAGGCAGCAGTGAACGATAATCAAACCAAAAGACAAGGAAATATTGAAATGAATTGTATACATTTACTAGCTGCGTTTTTTGGTGGAAATACTTTTGTTAGTATTTTTGATCGATCTTTACTATTACATTGTACCCTTCCGTACTTTTATATTTATGATAAATAATTTTTTTATGTAGAATAGCATCATTTTTAAAGGAATCTCAAAAATATTGACTGACAATAGAAATGATTTTCAAAATGAAATGTATACTATATGTATACTACATCGGTTTATACAGTTTAAAAAAATGATCTAGGAAAAAAAATTTTTTTACTATAGCATATGCTTTTAACTCAACGAAAAGCTTTTTATAAAGTATAAAAAAATTTTATAAATATTATGAATTTATTATTATTAGATTTATACATAGATTTAAAAATCTTTATAATCTTAAAGCAATCAAAATTTTTATACAAATTTATATTTAAATATAAGTATGATACAAAAATATTTCCACCATGGTGAATGTTTTTCACCCGTGTGAGGCCTTTTTTATAAATGAAGAAATCAATACTGTGCCTTCACGATTGGGCATCAAATAATACACGTGTGCCTCGAGTGTCATGCAAAACGAAAATCGAAAAATGGCATTTCTTAAGATTCATTATAATCTTGCCTCTATTTCTATTAGATTTAAGGACAATTTTGTCGAAAATACAATGGAGATATATATATATATATATATATACACCTGATGGCGATAGGTGTGTAATCATATTCAACCGTATATGATTATGTACGATGCACTTGCAAATTGTATGATATTTTTGACGGAATTCAATCGCTAATTTTTTATGATTCCGACATTATTGTGAACTAATTGTTGCCAAAGATCTGAGATCTTACGGAGATTACATTTTACCGAATTCCAATTGAAAAAGAACAAGTGTTCAGATTTTTTTATTTTTTAATATTGTACCAGTGCGAAGTTTTGAAGAAAAATGAAGTATTAGTATTATCAGTATCTTTACATCGCTTGCAGATAGAAACATATGTTGCGAACCGTAAGACACTGTGTATGTACATCGCATTCCATGGAGTGAGATTCTTCACTGTGGTTAATAATGTATAATTGCTAATATCGATTTACTCATACGACGTATCATACAACGGGGGATTTTGGAGACTTATTTAGAAATCATAGACTTATACCTTCTTAATTGAACTAACATATGATTTATTAATAAATTATTTACAATCGTACATTTTTTTAAATGTTTTTTCTTGTTAAAAAAGTTTAACAGACCCATGGCGGCAACAAAAAAAAATCAACCTAGCCCTTCAACAAATGTCATTCCATGAAAATAGCTAATTTTTTTTATTTAAATATATTAAAAAGCACCGTCGAAAAAACAAATAATAATATGTTATGCTTATTTCATTATAAATTTAACATATTCTAAATAAGTATGCACTATATTATATTTATAACTCGAAAAGCATAGCATACCACTACAACTTACAGTATACAAAATTATTAAAGTAGCAAAAGTGTTTTGAGTCACCGGTGACTCACGTCACCAAAATTTTTTTCAAGTGATAAAGAGTGAAATTCAAAAATATACAATCTAATAGGTACATATATTAGATAATATACAGTTTTTTTATTCATCAGGATTTCTTTGCTTTTTGGGGCAATACAAATCTGGATCGCGTAGGTCGCAGGTTTCTCGCTAAAGTCATTGATACATTGTCTTTCCCGTCGGACGACTTGTCGTCGCACTCTGCCGAAATAAATCTATAACGATCACATGTTGTTTTTAATCACACATGAAAATATTTCTGATAATTTTGTGTAGGCATCCTGAGAGTTTTTCCCTCTTGTCTTAAAAAGGAACTTACTTCTGTAGCCCGTGGGGTTTGGAGAATTTAAATGTCGGCGAACCAACCTCTGAAACTAAATACATAAAAAATTAATATTTTTGATAATATTTGATTTAAGAGTTCTCTTAATAAGAAAGTATTCACCTGTGTCCAAAGGCTGTCCAGCTTCCTCAGGCGACGAAAATACGAAGTCTTTGCTCTCGCTAGCCTTTCTTCCTCTTTTGGGCCTGCCAGCGGCCTTGATTGTCTCCTCTTTCTTCGACTCATTAGCGCTCTCGGAAGTCACAGAAGTGGTGCGTTTCCGGCCCGGCTGTTTCTTCGCAGGCGTCGCCTCCTCGGGTATCGCCTCGATGTTCGTCTTGGCGAGAACGCTGCGCGTCATGCGCTTGCCCGCAGGGACAATGACGCTTGAGTCGACGCTCGCCGCTCGGCGACCTCGCGCATCGTCTTTGTTGGACTTTTTGGAGGCAGTGCGCGTGGTCGGTGGTACACTCAGTATGTCCTCAAGTTCCTCGGGTACGGACTGAATGGACGAGCGCCGACTACGCGTGTTCGCTGCTGGGCTGGAAACGGCTTCATCCGAGACTCGAGGTAACTTATTGCGCCTGCTGGCTGGAGAATCTACAATGGAAAAACTCTCCTCGGGAATGACTTCTTTGAGTAGACTAATAGAGCGTCTGCCGCGTGATTGCGTTTTGCTCGTCTCCACGATTACGTCCTTGGGCACCGAGCCGCCACGCCTTCTGGTTGGCCGCTTGCTCAGCGTCTCATCATGTTCCGAAACGTTACTCGACTCCTTTGCCAGAGACGAGGCTCGCGTTGTTCTTTTACTCAGGGTTTCGTCCGTTTCTTCACTGGCACTAACATCCTTAGATTGCGACGCTGCTCTTGTTGATCTCTTCGTGGGCGCCTTCTCTGAAGCGACAGTTGAATCTTTAGCCATTGACGAGGCTCTAGTCGATCTTTTAATTGGCTTTTCATCGACATTTTCAACGATGCTTGATTCTTTAGTTATCGACGCAGCTCTGGTCGCTCTCCTTGGCACAGCTGCGGCAGCTCGTGTTTTTTTTGTAGGCTTTACTACCTCTTTCTCCTCAACTGCAACTGATCCAGCTCTCGTCAATCGTTTGGTCGTCAGTTTCTCACCAACAGATGTCTGACTTTTATCCTTTTGCAAAGTTCGAGAGGAACGCTTCGGTAGTGATTTTTCTTGACTTACTTCAGCTTTTTCCTCTTCTGACAGAGATGGTGGTTCAACAATTATTATAGGAGTGTTGCCTTTCACATTATTTAAAAAAAAATTAAAAAGATTAAAAAAAAACTAAAAAATAAACAAAAAAAGATATTTCTAATAGTACAATGAAAACTATTGAAACATAGTAGATTACGAGCCAGGTCAAAGTACAACTACGTACTGCCACTTTCTCACACACTCTATATCAGCGTTCGAGAACGCAAATGCGTGTGCGAAATTGAACTATGTGCACGATGATAGAAAATAATAAAGTATGCAACTAGAGAGGTAAAAAGTTGGCCAGTCCAGAAGTACGCATAAATGGCAAACATGTGCTCTGGGGGTGGCTCTCTTTATCTCCGTGTTGCGTATACTATTTTTCGCAACAACAGAATGAAAATATCACATTTGCAATTTTGAGCTGGAAGCAAACGTAGTACTTTCGGCCCAGCATTGAGAAAAAAATTAATTATTTTATTTACCTTGTTCTTTAATGGGACTAGTCCGACCTTTTACAGATGTTCTACTAGTACGTCTCGGAGTTGATTGTTTGGGACTAACGCTCGTCTGTTTTCTTGTACTTCGACGTAATGGAGACGCTTGGTCTTCACTATTAGTAGACGATACTGACGACAGTCTGGATCTCGGACCCTGTTGATAAAAAACGTTCATGATAACAATATATATGATACAATGTATGAATAAATAAAAGCCAAATCAACTAACCACGGAAGACTCTTTTTTCGGAACAGGAGTTATAGGGTCCCTTTTTTTCACTCGAGAATCTGTCGGTGAATCTGTTAACTTTGATCTCATTTCATACACCAATTTAGTATCATAATTTGTTATTCCTTCGTCTTCGCTGATTTGTCCTTCTGATGATTTCTCAACAGGCAATTTCTCTTTGTCTTTTTTTTTCTTATCAACGTCTGAGCCGTCTGAAGCCGACAGATTCAAAGTCAATTCAGCCTCATCTTCCTTGTCTTCTTCTTCCTCATGAGACTGTGACAATTCCAACTCTTGCTTTTCAATTTCAACATCTACAGCATCATTAGACTCATCGTCAGTGATGACTATCTGAGATTCATCGCATCTGAGGAAACCACGATTATCGAGAAAAATCGGCTTAGTAAAACTATAATTGAAAGACGTCTGGCTCTCTTGTATGCTCTTCCTCTTGAATTGATTTGTAAGATTATAATCTTCGCTGCGTTCGTATCTCTGGACCGAGACGCTATGTGCATTATGTATTTCTCTAGTTACGATAGTTGTTGTGCTTTTTAAAAAAAAAGGGTTGAAAGTATGTTTTTGATTCAAGTTGTAGTAACATCAATAATAAACATTATACGCTTTAAACATATATTATATTCAAAAAGTTTAATTCATTCTTACCTTGAACTGTAGTTTTCCTCTTGCTCAATATCTTCATCAAGTTGACGTATGCAGCTCTCGGTTATTTCAGCTGTAGCAGTATCATTGATTGAATTTGAAAAGCTCTGAAAAGTATCATCATGCTCTGTTGGTTCTGTTTGTACATCTTGACATTCCTTTTGTTTTTCTTCTTCGTCCTAAAGATTAAATCATTACAATTTGAAATTATCGAACAAATTTTTTTATATCACTGCGTGACTTAAGTCCGCACTTAGGACACGCCTTTCCGTGCGGTAATTAGCCCTTTCTGACACCGTGTATATCGCACTCGCTACGCTCGTGCGCTAACCGCACAGTGCGAAAAAGGACTACTAAGACACGGAAAGGCGTGTCGGCGGACTTAAGACAGGCAGTACTATAAAATATTGTACGATACGCGTGTTTTAAATGACACTTTCTGTCGAGTAAAGCGTCTGAGCGCAGCGAGTGCCACTTACGACCCTTGTATCGTAATGTACTATTTTGTCATACATGTCTGTATTGTAAAAATACAATTTCACGAACTTCAAACAAGCTATACAAAATTAATTTACCTGAATTTTCATTTCTTCACGGTTCATCTCTTCGACTTGCTCTCGTTCCTCGTCATCTCCTTCTTTTTCTTCGGCCTGTTCTTCAACTTCTTCATCGTCTTCCCTTAATTCTCCTTCTTCTAATTCTTCCTCTTTGCGTATCTCAGTCGATTTATAGAGTGAGGGCTCAACAGAAGACTCCTTATCGACGCCTGAGTTGCTCGTATCCATCTCCTCTTTTTCGTCCTCAGAGTCCCCGGCAGATTCTTCGGATTCTTCGTTATCTCTTTTAATCTCATTACTAGGTTTGTTCATACCAAAACCATGAAATATTTTCATAGGAGATCCTTCGATGCTTGTATTAGGTGATAGAATCGACTCAGCATAAATAGAAGAAACCATGGATTTTCGTGGACTCATGTTGGAGAAGTTTGATGTTTTCTTACTTGTTTCAAATGATGTATCCTAAAAAGAATGTTTCAAAGTAATTTTTAAAACACTATTTAATTCTATTTAGTTCTTTTTGAAGACTTACCAATGCCGATACGTTTAACGTAGTGTTGTCAGACGATGTATTTTTGTGAGATATGTAATCGCTAGATGCCTGTGAGATGAGGCTACTTCTTCGTAACCCAGGTCTGGGTCGTGGTCCACGAATGCACTTGGTCATACTACTGTCACTCAAGATTGAACTATCCCTAAACGATTTGGCACTTACGTTTGGACTGTAATAATTTTCTTCCGCGCTAAAAAATATGAAAAAATTAATTTAAAAAAGATTTGCATGCATTAATCGGAATTCCTAAGTAAGGTAAACACTTACCAAGATTCTTCTTCAGCAATTTTACTACTAGTGGCACTACTGAGACTTTCTCGATCATGTTGGTCATTACTCAAGTCATTCGTGGACAAGACGGAGTCATCGTTACCACTAAACCTTTCGACACTGAAGCGGATCTGACGCATTGGCCTAGCATCACCGGCGGCCGGTAATCTTGACCTTTCGTCTGAACCCTGCATGAAATAGTTCATAGTGATTCTTTTGTGGAAAATTTTAGGATAGTAATAAGATAAGTCACAAATCTTACGTTAGCAAAACTATAGCTAGGTGAACCCGAATTACGTTGGAGCATCTGTCGAATCTTCAGAATCGAGTGTGGCGTTTCTGCGGGCACGCCGTCTGCGTCCTTGTCGTTGATTGGCCGGATCTTACGCTGCACCAGCGGTGTCTCGCACACCTGGCTCATGCTTAGTCTACGTGTCAGCGGCGCCTCGATACCGCCACTCGACGTATTCGAATCTTAAGTTTGCAAACATTATTTATTTTCCTAAATGAATTTGAACTAAGTTAAAACAAATCCAGCAAGTATCTTACCCATCTCATCGCTGAGTTTCCGTCTCTTCCTGTCTCCACCTCCATCTTGGTCGCCTTCGCCGACCTCTCCTCTCATATCATTTGACCTCTTCCGCTTAGCTTTTCTCTTGGGGAAAACAACAACATTGCCATCCACCGGCTCTGGCTGACTGCCAATCCTAGTGCAGAGCGGAATCGTGGTGCACGGTGCGGTGAGGAAGGGTATATGATTTATAACAGGATTACGATCTTGACTGGTCTTGAGACACGTCTCTCGCGTCTTGCTCAGGGCCACATCGTAAATCTGTTGAGCGTCTGGGCGGCATTGCGACATAGGGCGCGGATAACCGCTGCTCAGCGGATGGTTCGAGTACTGAGGCTTGCTGAAGTTCGCGATACTTTTTAGATTAGCAAAAATTTTTGTTATCTCTGGCAACGTAGCATTAAAGGCTCCTAACATCTTTTGGGAAAGTGGATGGATTTTAGCTGATGCATTTCTATAACCTGTTAAGGGTGTAAAATCGTATTATAACTTTTCGGTGGAATTGCTAACAAAATAAAATTGACAAATGATTTTACGTGAACTCGGGCTTCTATTACAAACCGCCATATCGGTAGCCTCAGTATGTCTGCATCTTTGCATGTAATAGAGTAGTCTCGCATCATCACAATTGGCCTCTTTTAAAAACTTCACAAAAGCTTGTTCTTCTTCTGGGTTCAGTGATAGCTGCAACACCTCAGCAAGTTTACCATTATTCTTGCACGCTTGGAAGAAACGTGTCAAGAGCTGGGCATAATGCGACGGTGGTCGCGAGTGAAACGCGGCTTCGACCATGCCTTGTTCTACCGCCAGTTCAATTACAAGACCTTGTTCCTCCAGCGACGATAGCGGCGGTTTCAGTACACGTAAGTACGTGAGCGCTAATAAAAATAAAAAGGAATAACTAAGTATTTCGTTAGAACTACATCGATACTGATGAATTTCTAATCACTTTTGCCGTACCCAATTTATGCTGGTCATTTTGCAAAAGCGTATTAACAGCAAGTTTGTGTTGCCAATCTTTAATGTCGCTAGGACGTATGAGCTGTCCTGAGATAATCTCATAAAACCCGTGATAATCGTCATGATCCAGCATCCAAAACGCTTGAGTGATTTTGATGATGCTAGGACTCAATTTGAAGGCAGACGGGTACTTGATCAGCCGGTCGACGTCTGGATGCCAATTTTGCATTAACGAAGCGATATCCATGAGCACATAGATGGCGATACTGTGCTTTATCACAGTTTCAGGAAGATCGTATTCTTCGTCGTTTCCACTATTTTCCGGCAGATCGTATCGATGACAATCAGTCAGAAAGCTACGTAAAAGCGACTGCAAAGAGGGCGGTGGATATAATCCGCCAGGATTAGAATATTCATTACCTATAAAGAATTCCAAGATTAAAATATCGTGTTTTTTAAGTCTTGAAGCTTCGAATAAACGTAACAAAATTTCATATACCTGCTTCTTTTTCCCACTGTGATTTCAATGCTGGGCTCTCTCGACATAACAATTCATCAATAAATAAAGTTTGCTCTACTTTGCCCTCCTCGTTTTTATTATTCCTTCTTTTTCTTTGATATAATTCTGTCAATTTTTCTCGTGGATACGGAATTTTTTTAGTTAAAGTCATTTGCGGCATATCGTCATCTTCCTCTTCTTGACTTTCCGGCAACAGTTTTACTTCATAAAACCATAACAGTACCTTTATTAAAAACATTAAAATTCTATTACAAATAATATTACTTAACTTTTTATTTTACAAAATAAATATAGATATATAGATGCACCTGCAAGTATGTAGCTATTCTCTTAAGCGCCCTTCTATGCTTGTCCAAATCGCTCTCCAGATTCGGCAGACTAGAAACAACCTCGGCAAGACACTCGAGCTGCTGCCAGCAAAGCCTCAGCGTCTTTAGCTCTGGCTCTCCGATATTAGCACCCGACTGGTCGAACAACGGTACGCACAATCGGTCCGTGATGAACTTGAGCTCCGAAGCGCGCTGGACGCCCCAGCGCAGAAATTCGGGGTAGAGATATGCTGCGCTGCCGTCCGACCATTCGGTCACACACATAATCAAGAGCTTCGTCCAGCGCTGCTCTAGGATCAAGTTGAGCAGCATCTCACGCTGCTGGCTCTTGTCTGCCGCCTCGAATCTGTAATCCTGCGGTGACGAGTCGAATGGAACCTACAAATTTATTCATCTCGTTTAACACTTTTCTCAAATGCAGTAGATGAAATAAAAATCAGTTTCTTTGAAAAGAACTTGGACACCCTCACCAAACTAGCAAGAAGACACCTTCGGTAAGTCTCGGTCGGCTTCACAAGAACGATCGTGCCGGCGATCGTGATTTCTCGTAGGAGCTCAGCTTGCACGCCCCTCGCCATCCAGTACGCCGTCCCATCCTCTGACAGTTCATACCACGACAGGCTCAATGAATTTGGATAGAACAACTCCTCAGGTGAATTCGGCCACTTCGGAAACTCTCGCAATGATTTTTGCTTGTAACAACACGCCACTACCGGCTTTAGCGGCTCGTCGTCGTCCTGTCTTGTCCTGTAGCTTGCCATCACGCTATTGGGGTTGCGACATTCTGCTATCGTGCGCGGCATCTGCTCCTTGTACCAGCGATTGAGATCAAAGACCAAGAGACGCTCGCTAGTACCGATCAGCAGGAGGCTGTCCTCGCCACGGCGCGAGCTTACATCCGCGGAGTCGCGTGCTGGTCGCTCGATCGCTTGAAGACTATGTACGCGCTCACCCTGCTCGAGTTCGAGCTCAAATTTCAAGCTTGGCTCGCTTTCCAAACTATAGTACAAACTGAACTCTCCGGACTTATCAGTGCGCTTTTCGTTGAAGAATAGTGCGTACATGCGGAGTACGGCTGCGGAATCAGGCGCATCGTTCTGCGAATAGTGAAAAAACTTAGTTTAGTTATCGTATTATAAGCTCTAAAATGCTAAAAAAAATTATGTAGATTATTTGAAGAATAGTATTCGAAACATTTTTACCTGACAAGCAATCCAAAGATAATAAAAAGGCCGAGGATCGTCGGAGGGTTCGAGAAGAGCGACATGTGTAACCGAAGCGTTCTCGTCAAATAGTGGACTGATCCAGCCGATTGAGCCGTTAGTCTGCCAGAGTATTACCCGACCCAAGCAACCGCTTATCAAGCAGCCGATTTTAGAGGAGCTAAGCAATGCTGTACAGAGGCTTTCATTGTACAACGGCGTTGACTCAAAATCATCTCTATCAAAGCCCATAAATTGCTCAATCTCTATAAAATTTATCATTAATTTGGTTATTGGGAAAACAAAACCTACTTTATAGAAATTATATGAAAGACTTCTCATGTAGATGAAAAAGACTTATGGTGTACTACTTCACCAGTAGTAGAACAAACGCCACTAAATGAACATTTTTGAATAAAAATCGTTCAAAAAATTTATTTTTAATGTTTCTGGCCTCATGTAGCACTTTCCCCCAATTTCAAACTTTGAAAAAAGTCACAGTATTCACTGAATTTAAACGCTCATTTACTGGTGAAGTCACCCTATTATCTCTTTTTGAAAAAATTATTTAAGCTTTTAGTAATTAACAATAACTTATTATTGAAAAATATATTCATTTTGAATATGATGTTTATTTTTATAATTTTCCAAGCAAATGTCTGTTACTTTTATGTTACCTTCTTCCATCAACTCGTATGCTCGATGGAGTGGTTCTTTTTTAATTTTACTAGATGGAGTATCATGTGAATATATACTAGTTTCAAACTCTAGTTTAGCTGCAATTTCATTTCCATCAAGATTGGAATTTATCCACAGTAGTCTATTTATATCAATTACAATATGCTGTAGATTACGTAGAGCAACAAATATTAACCCTGTATTCCCAGAAAGAACTGCATCTGGTCTTTTTTCACTAAACTCTTCCCAATCAGCACCGCCATGAATAATACATGCTCTTTCTACACCTGCAGGTACCTAAAGTAAATTAAAGATGAACTTTGAAATAATATCAAAAAGTATTCCAACAGCTAAAAGTTTTATTCTGTTATATTCTGAATGTAAAAGAAATAAAACTCAGATTTACTTCAATAGTTGAGAGAACTCTTGAAGTACAATATTCATAAATGCACAAATGGCCAACTGAATCCTTTATTCTTATTGCATTGTTGTCAAGTCCAACCAGTAGCAGTGGTGCTTGACCTGGTCTACTTGGAAATGGAGTAACGGATGTGATTTTATTAGAAAAGCTCCAACAGCTAATACAGTTGCCATGTTCAGCGTCAACTATTACTAAACGAGTTCCATGAACCAGCCAAGCATGCAACCTGCTGCTATTGCTAAGAAATCCACCTGATGTCAGTGGGAAATTTAATTCTTTCGATCCATCTGTGGTCGCAATTTCTTCTTGCAAGCCCAAATAATTTGATTGATCGCATGGTGGAAGCTTGAAATTTGTGACTTTCCAGATCTTGAAGGCAATGCAAATCAATTACATCAATCAATAATATTGAGTAAAAAATACGATCTTCATCTTATACCCACCTCGCAGTTTGTCTCCTCCAGTTCTTTCATGTTATCAGCGAAATTCAGTGGACAATGGCCTCGTATACATTTATAACGCAGCGGATTATATCAGCAACGGTCAACTGCACATAGACACGATCAACGACCGGTGAAGTGATAAACTCTATTTTTCGCGCACTCAAGCAAGGACGGCGCGAGGTTACGGACGCCGGTTCCCGCGAAAACAAGAAATCCGTTGGAGACAGTCCCGACTGCCGTTCCGCCTCACTTTATATAGGTAGATTGGGATAGGTGTATAAATACCAATAGTCGTAATACGCACCGGTGCGAAATACAGACAAGACACAAACGAGCTGTCGAGGGCAGCTTCACTCCCGACCGGCGATTCACACACGAAAAGCTCGCGGCTTAGAAAATCATGCTCTTATCTGCGACAAACCGCGTGCGCTCGCTTTATCTCTGCAGTCTGCACACACTACATTATACGTATAACCCCCAACCAACGGGCTCTCGCGCGATTTTAAATGTCTGACGCCGGGCGACCTCGCTTCATTCCGCAGTTCCGCTTGCTGCAATCAGCGACGACAGCGACAGAAGATCCGGTCGGGGGGGACGCGGACTCGGACGGGAACTCTCGACTCGACGGACCACTACGGCACGTCCGCAGTCCGCACGTATAAGGGTGTGACTCCAATAGCGTGACAGTGTGTTCTGTCACGCGTGATGTCTCGAGTGACGACCAACCCCAGCTTGGCTCGAGCGGACTTGATACTCTCGTCCACTCGAATCAAGCTCGGATTGGTCGGCACGCGACCCAGAACACACTGTTACGCTATTGGAGTCACACCCTAACCGGTTACCGGTATAACGGGAGTCGACGGGACTCACAGGACGTAAGTAAGTACATTCCACAATAACCGGCTCTGCTCTCCTCTGCTCCTTTGTCCCTGACGGCTGATTGGTGCATTCCATTAAAAAGTTATTAGTATGAATGAAATTGACCAATTAGCGCTAAAAGAACAGCAGAGCAGTACCCGACAGCCGATAATGATGAGGCCGACTTACCAATGTTGCAGACTGCTGATTGCAGCATGCGTCCTTTTTGACGGCGGTTATTGGAGGGAGACGGAGCGACTGTTCGGAATGCTTTAAAACCATAACAATTTTTATCGTTTATTTGACAACGCATTCAAAGTAACTGTTTTTAGTATAAAATTTCGTGTTTAATAAGGTAAGTTCTAATGTTTATCCAGGACAAATCTGAGCTTTAGTCAAAGCTAATTTGATTAATTGTATTTATTTTTTTGGAGTTTATAACCTCACCTTTTTATTATTTATCTTTATACGATTGAAAAATTATTAAAAAATATAAAAGTACCTACTATTAATTCACAGGAATATTTAAAAAGTATAAATCTACTGCTTTCCATAAACCTTTCCGAATGTGTCTTGATTCTTTTTGGTTAATAAAACATTCCAAGCAAAACTCTGAAACTTTTCTTAAGTTGATATGTATAGTATGTAAAATTTTAATTTTTGATTATTGATAATAAACTAATCTTTAACATCAATAAGATACATTCATTGACTAACTTTTAATTTCAGCAAACTTCATGAGCATATGTTGCATTACCTAAAGGCTTATTTATACTATTTCATGTAAATGTATTGTGGTTCAAAAAAACTTCATCATTCATATTAGATCTTGATGAACTAATCAATAAACAAAATGTCAACGGTTAAAAATAATGGAACACCTGGGGATAGCCTTGAAGATCTTGGTATACCTGGACAAGCTTTTCTTCGTGATGCATTGACTAGTTGTAATGATCCTTTGAAGGCGATTGAAGAATTTCAGGTTTGTAATTTTTTATATACAAATCTAATTTTATACGTTTATTATTGTGTTTAACTATTTATAATTAAAAATTTTTATATTCCAGTTAGAAAATGGAATTCTTTTGCCATCTTTAAGACCTATGCTGCCATTACTGGACCTTCATGGAGTTCAAAGACTTGACTTTCATGCTTCTGTATTAGAAGAACTTCGGGAACAATTAGTAAAAAAAATAAATGAAATAGGAACAGAAAGAAATGAAAAAGGCACGCAGACTGGAGATCGCAGATTAAAAGAATTGCTGTCAAAAAGCTTTCCTGCTGTTAGAGTGGCTGCACTTCGACCAGTTGTTATGTGTATTTTAAGAAATACGCCTGTTATTGAAGATAAATATTTACGAGTTTTGGTGAAAGAAAAAGAGTTATATAATGATGCAGACACAGAAGTTAAACGACAAATATGGAAGGATAACCAAAGCTTATTTGGTGATGAAGTTTCTCCACTATTTAGTAAATACATTATTGAAAAGGAGCAGGTTCTTTTTGATCACTTAAATATGAATAGTCCATTTTTTATGCCTTCTCCTAAGGTAAGTTTTATAAATATTAAAATGCTATTTAGTAAAATCTTTTTAAAAAAATAAAATAATTTTTTTTTAATTAAAAAAAAATTATAGGTCAGAAGACAAGGGGAAGTAGTTCAAAAATTGGCCCATATGATTGGACATAGTGTTAAATTGTATGATATGGTTCTCCAATTTTTAAGAACGTTATTTTTAAGAACAAAAAATGTTCATTATTGTACATTAAGAGCTGAGCTCTTAATGGCTCTTCATGACTTAGAGGTAAAATGTTTTATATAAATTATAGTTCCTTATTCATTATGAAATGTAAGTCGAATGCGATTTCATTGTAGGTTCAAGATATTATTTCAGTAGATCCTTGTCATAAATTCACATGGTGTTTAGATGCTTGTATTCGTGAAAAAAATGTTGACGTTAAGCGGTCCCGTGAGCTTCAGGGATTCTTAGACAGTATTAAGGTGATTATTATCATAATAATAAGTTTAATTTTTAATCAAATCAATATTTTATTAATAAAATATAAAATTTGCAGAGAGTAAAAATTGCATTGCATCTTATCAATACGGAATCATTACCGCGTGATAATGCTGTTTTAGTATTGTTACTTCGAATGTTAGCGCTTGGTCTGTCGGCCTGGCAAATGATTGATTCACAGGATTTTAAAGAACCTAAACTTGACAGCCAAGTTGTGACAAAGTTCCTTCCCGCTTTGATGTCCTTGATGGTACATTTACATTCATAATCAATAGCAATATGACAAAACATTTTTATAATATTGATTTAATTTTCATAAATAAATTATTTGCAGGTGGATGATCAAATTCGTCAGTTGAATTTGCGACTGCCTCCAGATGAGCGCGAAAGTGCTATTGCAATTATTGAACATTCGGGACCACCCCCCGATGCTTGTCAAGCTTATGCTCAATTATCAGGTGTCGCGGCAGTTCTATCTATGTACTACGCTCTTCACGTGGGTGGCATTGGAGCAGGTACAGCTATACAGGGCAAAACACGTGGAGATGCCCGAGGTCTCATGCGTGTACTCGCAACACTACCTAATTGCCAAGCACAACGCGCTTATGAAGATCCGTTTCTCCATACCTTGGTAAAAAATTTGATTATTCAAAAACATTCTCCTTTTAAAATCTTAATAAAACCTGTCATTAATATAATAATTTGATGTTTTATTTTAGGTTTTACTTTTAGTTCTAAATATGGCAGATGAATTTACGAATGAGTCTTTCTGTACTGTGATATTTGACGAATTTTTTTTAGCGAGTATGACTAAAGATAGCGTGACCCGTCATTTATTAAAATTATTATGGTGGGTACATCCCAAATTGCCAACAGCTAGACTTCACACACTTGTAAAATCGCTTGAACCAAATAGTCAGGTAATTTTCATGCACTTTTTATTGTGTATTTATTTATTTTAGAGTGAGGTAAATAATTAAAAATTTTGTATTTCTTTAGCATAATGAAGCGGTTCATACTTTATATCAAGGTTTAAGAGAAAAAATCGGAAGTCAATCTGAAGATGCAATGACACCACCTGCAGAGGCTATGATTGAGGGCCCAGGAACTCCTTTAACGAATTCTTCTGTATTAGTAGCACCTTCATTTTAATGAATTAAGTACAAAGTAATTTTATGTCATGATTTTTACAAAGAAATGATAATTCATTTTTTACAATTCACAAGCTAACAATATCAAGGTGTAATTGTTTACTATTTTTATATAATAATTAGAAAATATTTTGTAAGCAAATATGTTATATAAAGTGTTGAAAGTACTAAAAGCCTTTTGTAATTAGTGTATTATATTAATATAAATAACATATAAAATAAATAACAAAATTTGTAAAAATATAAAATTTGTCTATATTACATATTACAGTTTTGTATGTACATACATAACGTTATTTTGGATTCATGTTCGGATTAAATGAAGCCACAAAAAGATTAAGATAATGTGGATCTAACTTATATGAAGTTAAAATCATTGATATATACATATTGGCTTTTTTAGATACTAATAAAGTTGCAAGCCAAGGATCCAATAAACTAAGCCTGAAAATTAAATGATTCATATGTTAATATCAATAATTATGGGGATGTCAGCACCCATATAGAATTACATAGTTACCGACATTTTAGTATTTTTCATTATTCTTTTTCAATTTTTTATTTTTCCTGATTTTTTCAGGATTGCGATAATTTTACAAGTTAGGAAAATGAATTTAAATAAAATTCGATTTAGGAATCTCTATTGGTGCTGACATTCCTTTATTTTATTTTATTAAACGAGCCTTATGTTCTAATTCTTTTATAAAGTAATTAACATTCTTACATTTTGATGATGACAAGGCCAATAAGAGTCCATTCAGCAGTTTTAAAAATTATATTCTTAGCTGATAAAGAAAAGGTATTTATCAGAGCTTTAATAGCTGTGCACCTTACACTGGTATAATTTGCAGAGGCTTGGGTATAGACCTCATTATTTCCAGCCAAAGTTCTTAGAAGATCTGGCATTCTGTCAAATGTAAAAAGTTTAAACGTTCATTAATATATAATTGATTTAGAAAAATCTCAAGATTGCGCAAAAAATTTAATATAAAGTACTTACACTTGATCAAGTCTTTCTAGAAAAATTTTACGACGTAAAATTTGCGGTGCATGATTTTCTGTTAATGGCATAACTGTGTTGTCATTTCCAGTTTCGTCATTTGTAACTGAAGCTTGTGGTTCTTCAATTGCAGTGTTTCCTTTATAAAAAGCACGAACCTAAATCAAATGATGAAATAAGTGTTATTCAAATTCTTATTTAAAATGCTATATCCCAAAAACTAAAAAACTGATTGTTACTTTTATGTCAAGCTTTTCTCCTTCCTCTTTAAGTATTTCAAAATGTGGTGCAGGTTTTAAATTTGGTTTTTCTAATATTGCATCATCTTCTTGTTCATCTTGAAATTGTAATCTATTCAATTTCTCACATAAAATAGAATATTTGTCTTGATGTTCTACCTTTTCAATTACTTTCTTTTTAATAGAGTCATCCCCAAATAAGAAATCAATAGTTCCTTCAGTAATCCATTCGTGAAAGCTAGTTTCGATCCTAGCTGCTAAATTTATATCAACAGGTGGTTTAGTTTCTGCTCGTTTTTTTTTTTTGAGAATTCTTGATTTGTCTGATTTTTCTACAGAATCAGATGCAGATAAAATTCTTTTTAAATCGGAGTTTTTCGTGAGACTATTGCTGTGCACAACAATGTTTTGTACTGCGCACTTTCTTTGTTCATTAGTTTCATTTTCTTTTTTCAAAATACTATGAGTTTCATTTACTATCTGGTCATCTTTATGTTTATCATCATTACTCTTAGAAACGGCCATATCATTTGGAACTAATTTGTAATCCTTCTTTATAGTTTTTACCTTTAATTCATTATCATTCTCAACAAAATCTGTTTTTAATAAAGTCTCTAAATCTTTATTGTCATTAAAATTTATATTTTTTACTGTGTCTAAGACGAAATTTTCAATGCAATCTGAATTTTTAGTTTCAGATTTATTATTTGCTTCCAAATCTTTTTCGGAATTTAAATTATTTATACAAGCCTCAACAAGCGATATATCAACTTCTTCTCCAGGACGACTATTTTGATTTATTTTGTTTATGGAGAATATTTTGAATTTTGTCATTTCCTCTTTATCCCTTAACCATAAAGGACTTGTAAACATTTGTTCTAGTAAGTAGTTAGATGCTCCAAAACAACTAGAACTGCAAAAATTTTTCCTCTTTGTAACATCATATACTTTCTTATCTTTTAACGAAATATGATATTGTTGTTTGATAATAACTGTGAGTGGTTTTTGACAAAGCACATAGCCACAAACTTTTGTTATTGCCCTCTCCTCGATTGCATCTTCCATATGACATCTATTGATATTTTGTATCTGAAATAAGTTGACATAAAATGAGTAAAATTCCAAAAAATTAAATAAGTAATGTATTTACAATATACAAACATTTTCCAAAAGCCATTGAGAGTCTACTTGAGGTTCCAATAATTTTTCCACTATTGTTAACGCTTTCGCATCACACTCTTTTTTCTTAACAATTGCAAGCTGCATTTGTTCCTTTCTAAATAAAGAATAAGTAACAATATTAAAAAGTTATAGTAGGTTAGTATCATGATCATGAAAATTATTTCCTCAATCTTTTGCAACCATTATTAACAGTGTTTAAACAATGAGTCACATAAAAAGGATTCACACAACTACAAAAAACGTCAATCTTCTGTAATTCAACATATTTTTTATACATTGAAAAGGGTTCTGACAAGGCAATAGAAACGTCGATAATGATCCTCTCAACTTACGTCATTTTTTTTTTCTTTACATTCACTCCAGAACTTCTCCTTATCCTCTCCATAGTCTCCATCCTGAATCTGTCCTTTTTTTCGTGGGTATAAAGAAGTAGGCAATTAACGCCTGTGCACTTATATAGAAAATCAAAACTCTTTATTCTAGCCTCGGCATTCGGCACGGGACTAACGTACAGGAATTAGAGAAAGCGCTGTCGCTGGCCCTCGCACGTTGTGCGTAGGCTTGTAGCCGTGGAGACACTGGGCAGTGGGCAGACCTGCTGCCTGCAGGGAACTGGGGAAGACTGAAGACAGCAGTCAGCAGTACCGTACTACGTACCTCTACTATGCACCTCTACGGTGTCGCCCCCGGTGCAAATAGCGGCGCTGCGACGGAACTCTCTGCCACGCAACGGCACGAGCGCACGACCGTGGTGCGGCCGTCTGCCTCGTCTATGGCCGGAGGAAGTGCACGGGGCAAATCGGGATACAAGGTTAAGTTTGCTTTACTCCAATTTAGAGAAATTGCAGTAAAGATGTATTGATATCAAAAACATGCAGAAATAGGTTTTA